>JMSH01000011.1:9821-82412 GCA_000712465.1 Huntiella moniliformis | reverse complement strand
GCGCTACGTCTTCTTCCCTGCCGTCTTTGGTGCGGCTGGCATGATCCCTCCCGCCACTGCCTGGTACCTTGCCCAGTGGTGTATCTTTGGTCTTGTCTTCAACTCGTTTGTTCGTGGTCGCTGGAATGGTTGGTGGACTCGCTACAACTATGTCATGTCTGGTGCTCTCGACATTGGTACCGCCCTTTGCATTGTGCTTACCGGTCTCGGTCTCGGTCTGGGTGGTGCCAGCTTCCCCGATTGGTGGGGCAACACTGTCTTCAACAACAACATGGATGCTGAGGGTACCGCTGTCACCAAGATTCTTCCTGATGACGGTTCCTTCATTGGTCCTTCTACCTGGATCTAAACAGTTAGGGAGTCGTTTGCATTTTTGGGCATCGCCTTGACTTTCCAGGGATGTTTTTGTATTTTGGTTTTTCTTGTTTTCTTATGTGTTGAGCATCATTCTTTTGCATTGTAATGAGTTAATGGGATGTGGAGTGTTTTTTCGCAACTATGGTTGCTGGGAGAAGAAGAAGTAATTGCATGGTTCCGTTTTGGATACCCCTCTATAGTTGATCATATTCATAGTTTTGTCAATCGTTTTTAATTTTGTGTTTTCTCAATCTTCTATTCCTCATCGTGTCTTGCATCTTGTACATGTGAATCTCACTGGTCACTTACACTAAAAATATCTGACGTCACGTTAACATACTTTCCAATGCAACAGTAAGCTTCGCTAAACTACTTCCAGAAGGCACAAGTTCCCTCTTCCATGGATCGCCACTAAACACCAACAAAATCCATCACTGTAACCCACCTCCCCCTCTCGGTGAGCCTTCCAAACCCTATTAAATCTCGGTGAACCAGTTGGACACAGTGCGGGGCGCTAATGCAGGTTATTAGCAAGGGACCATGCAAGCTTGTTCCTGGTACTTGGACAATTCATGCGACCCATTTAAGTCGCGTTACCTAGGTAGAAGTGACACCGCGTTTTATAGTGGGTAACTAATGAATTGGCCCTATAGGCAGCCGAGCCGCCTGGATTGACCAAAATAAATAGTGGTCATGGGTGGTGGTGGTGGTGGTTTTTTTCTATCGTATGTGGGAATGGTGGTAGTTGCTTGGTTGGGAGGTCGTGATAACTATTGAGATGAAATGGATTAGGCATTTTTGAAATTGGATTTTTCAGTGATTTGACTTTCTTTTGGTAGATGTAGTTGCTTTTTTCTTTTTTGTATATCGGGCAATTCTTTTTTTCTTTTCTCTGTGAGTTTGTCATTTTGGTTGAACAGGCCTCGATCCTTTTTGTTTGTCTTTCTTTTGTTTTATATTTTGGCAGCTATTGGTATCGAGTCCTTACGGGAATCACCAGTCGGTTCGTTTACCTTCCACTGTTCATTTCATAGTAGGCAGCCATTGACAGTGTCAGCGACTAAACAGAATATCTCTCGACAATTAATATGCGAAGATCCCAATCATAAGGACTTACTACTTCGCCTATTCACTCGGTACTTCTCTAGTATACGATTCTCAACCCCGCAGGCTCGTCGCACTGAACCGGTATTCTCGCCAGTTCAGCCCCCACACGAATCCCCATCGATGGCCCCCGTAAAGCGCCGTCGCGACGAGTCGCTTCATGATGACGAAGACGACTTTTCCCGCCGGACACAATCTAACGGACGTGTCTCGGCTACAGTACCCGATGACGCCGAAGAACAAGACGACGAACAAGAGAACGGTCTCGCTCATAGACGAGTGAGGACTGGCACGCCACCAAGAACTCAGTACGAATTACTCCGCGACAGAAACTTTGAGCACCTACAACATGAAGAACTCGACGATAGAGCAGCTACACAACAAGTTCTGGGTAGACCTGTGAGATCAGGTCCGAATAAGCCGGCAGATAATGGAATCATTGAGTCGGTCACGTGTTGTAACTTTATGTGTCATACCAAGTTGCACGTAGAGTTAGGCCCGCTTATCAACTTTGTGGTTGGTGAGAATGGTAGTGGAAAGAGTGCCGTTTTGACAGCTCTTACACTGTGTTTGGGTGCCAAGGCTAGTTCGACCAACCGTGGTAGCAGCTTACGAGCGTTTATCAAGGAAGGACAGGACCAGTCTATGATTCAAGTGCAACTAAAGAACCAAGGTCTTGGCGCGTATCAACCTGACGTCTTTGGAGAGTCCATCATTGTTCAGCGACTGTTTAGTAAAAGTGGTACATCTGGATTCAAGCTCAAGGGTGTGAAGAGTAACAAGACGATTTCCACAAAGCGCCAGGCCATTGATGAGATTGTAGAACACTTCTGTCTTCAGGTCGACAACCCATTGAACGTTCTATCTCAAGATAATGCCCGTCAATTCCTCAATTCAGCGACCCCAGAGCAAAAGTACAAGTACTTTGTACAGGGTGTACAACTGGAAACTCTTGATCACGACTACAAACTGGTGGAAGAGATTCTCGAGAATATTGAAGAGAAGCTCCACGCGTACGACGGCCACTTGGACAAGTTAAAGAAGGAAGCTGATAAAGCGCATCGTCTGGCGTGTATTGTTCGTGAACACGAAACTATGCGTTCAACATTACGTGTTCTCAGAGGTCGTTTGATTTGGTCTCAGGTTGTAGAGGAGGAGGACAAGTGCAAGGAGATCGAAGACAAGGTTGCCGCCCATACACAGAAAATAGAAAGCATGGAATCCCATCTAGAGTCACAGATCGTTTCTATCCAGTCCTATATTGATAGCATTGAACGGTCTCGAGAACAGCTAGAGTCTGCTAAAGCTGATGCGACAAACTTTGATGCTACGGTTGAATCAGTAGAGAAGGAATACAGGGCGCTTCAGGGTGATCGACGACAACTCACTCTGGAAGAAAGAACGGTTCGTGGAAACTGGGAACAGGCCAGGTCTGATGTCATGACAATTAAGGCCTCAATTGCCTCGGAAGAAAGCCGAATCAGTGCAACAACTGGTGATGCTCGGAATCTCAAACAACGAGAGCTGGAGAAAGTCAAGCAAAGTCATTTGGATGGGAAGCAGGAAATTCAGGAACTCCGGCAACAACGTCCGGATCTTGTTCAGGAACTCAACGCCGCCAAAGTCGATTTACAAGATGCCAGAGATAATGTTGAGCGCAAGAGAAGACAAGTACATGGCGTACAGGGCGAGATCTCTAAGCTTAAGCAGGCTAACGGTAACTGGTTGGATGCTTTCCCGCCAAATGTCAAACGCCTTCAAGATGCTATCGCTAAAGAAACCAGATGGCAGGAGAGACCCATTGGGCCTGTTGGACGTTTGATCTCTCTTAAACTTCCCGAGTGGTCTTCAATTCTGGAAAAGTTTCTTGGTCAGACACCAAATGCCTTTATCGTCACCACCAAGGCTGACATGGATCGTCTCCGTCATCTCATGGACGTCTGCAGTGTACGCGCTTGTCCCATTATCAAAACCTTTCCTCAACGTCTCGATACCACGGGAAAGGAGCCTGCCGAACAATTCGATACCATCTTGCGTGTTCTTTCGTTTGATGACCAACGTGTGCGTGATCTGCTGATCATGAACCACTCAGTCGAACAGGTCGCTCTAATAAAAAAACGCACAGATGCTGAAGACATTATGTTTTCGGACAGGAAGCCCAACAATGTTTCCGCTATTCTGTGCTTTCACGATAACCCAGCTAAACGTGGCGAGGGTATCATGTTACAGTCTAGAAACAGTAACCATAGTTCCAGTCCTATGGACCGGTTCAATGGTAGCCCTCGTATGCAGTCTGATGCTGAATCACAATTAGAAGAGCGTGCCCAGTTACTTCGGCAACTTCAGAATGACTTAAGAACAGCCCAAGAAGACTTACAGGGTAAGCAGACTGATTTAAACAGCATTACGCGGAGAATCGAGGAGCTTGATAGTACCATTGATGACAAGGAAGATGAATTGCGCCGGATTGCCAATAAAATGTCGGATCTGGAACTTGAAATCGATCAGTTTGATGGCACCGATGTCAAGCTTCGGGCTTTGAAAGAGCGTCTCCGTGATGCTGAAGAGTCAGTTGAACACAACGGTACGCAGTATGGACAATTGCATCTTAAGGTGGACGAAGCCTCGGCAAAGATTCAAGAAATGAAGCCTTTGGTGGAGCAAAAACAACTTGAGAGGAAAGACTTCGAGGCTAAGGTACGCAAGTATGAAAGCCGTATAAACAGCACCAATGATGCACTTCGTCTCTGTCAAACCACTAAGCTTGAGATTCAAGGAAATGTTACACGGGAAACTGAGGAACGTGATCGCTTCAAGCGTCTATTGACTGCTCATAAGGATCAATTGGCCGCCAAGGATGCTGCAGCACGTGAGTTGTATCCCGAGCGAGTAGAGGTTCCAGAAGGTGAAACTTTCCCCATGATTCAGGCCAAGTTCCAGTCACTCCGGAAGCGACTTCAGGATGTCATGTCCCGACTAGGCGATTCACCCGAGGTGATTTGTCAGAAAGAAGTGGAAACTATGGACAAATACCACAAGACAAAGGAAGTCATGGACGAGTTAGTCAAGATGCAGAAACTCATGCGGAAGTCACTAGCGGAGCGCATTGAGCGTTGGCGGTACTTCCAACGTTATCTATCTGCTAGAACTCGTGTCAACTTTTCGTACTTGCTCAGTGAGCGTGGCTTTAGAGGCAAGATGGTCATTGACCATCGAAGCAAGGTTCTAGTTCTTCAAGTTGAACCTGATGAGCATCGCCAGAGCAGTAAAGGCCGAAACACCAACACATTGTCTGGTGGTGAGAAGTCGTTCTCGTCGGTCTGTATGTTGCTGTCGATTTGGGAAGCCATGGGTTCTTCTATTCGCTGTTTGGATGAGTTTGATGTGTTCATGGACAATGTCAACCGTGCCATCAGTACAAATATGCTGGTGAGTTTCTTTTCTGCTTTTTCACATCAATTTATGTTACTAACCTTGTTTTATAGATCACTGCGGCTCGTCGCTCAGTATCACGTCAATACATTCTTATCACGCCCAATGCTATTGAGGGTCGTGCTGAACTTGACAAAGATGTCAAGATCATTCGTCTTACTGACCCAAGACAACGACGTATTACACAGATGATGTAATATCTTTCTATCTATACCTTTTTTGTTTGTTTTGATTTTTCGTGTATTCGCCTCATTGAGGGTTCTATTGTTAGCCATGGCGTTTTGGGGGAGGCTTGGCTGGTCTTTTTTTTCATTTTGGGGGCCAATCACTACTATGTAACTGGATCTTGTTTTGGATTTATTCATAAAATAATACATGATGATGATACACTGGGCATAGCCCTTCAGAAATTCTCGCTCTCCTATTACCAATCTACACTCTAACGCCCTTGCTTCTCAGCACATTGAAGGCTGCATTAAGAGTGAATCCAGCGTACTGTCCTACCGAGTCAACGATGCCACCAGCCCGCGAAGTTTCCGTAAGCCTCCGCTGTAAAAAGTTGCGAGTCTCGCTGAAATCAGGCGATTGATCGTTGGTCATGAAAAGCTCAGCTGACGCATAGATGACGCCGAGAGAGCCACGCTTGGTGTACCATGATGGATCAGTTGATACATCACCAGCCAGGAAGTAGATGTCGTCGCAAAGAGCCCGGAGTTCCTTCATTGAAGCCGGAATATATGACGGTTGAGCCATCAGAGCCAAGGCCTAGCATCCGATATGGTTAATAGGTTTGCGCTTAGTGATATTATGGTTGCGATAGCTTACATCTTGCCATTTGTGAATGACTTCCCGGTTCTCTTGGAGACGCTCCCATGTCAATCTCTCAACCTTGTCGCTAACACTCGCCGATTCAGCCTCCGCAGTGATAGTCTTAGCCTTGTCCGCCAGCGCCAACCGCTTCGTCACCAGGTGATATCTCACAAGCGCAAACGCTCCATCAGCAATAGCAGCGGCCGTTATATCAGGGAACCCAGCGTCGCGCGCACCTGCTGAGATCGCATCAGTGGTGAAGCCATGCTCGGGAACATGCTTGTAGGCTGAAGAAAGAATCTTGGACTCGGTGGCGGAGAATGGAGACGCTGGTGAGGGGTGGTCGTACGAGTGGTAGAGACGGGCGGCTGGGATGGTCGCCGGACGGGGAAGACCAGTGCTGAGGCGGAGGATGGAGCGGCGCATTGGTTGAATCATGGTGAGCTATTAGTTTGCTTTGGGGAAGTAATTAATAATGAATGGGTAAAAAGTAGTTCCGGCGATGGGCGGGAACGGGTTGGAAGCTTTTTGGTCAAGATCCCGGAAGTGAAGTGGGGCGTGTAACAAGGGCCGATAACCCTATTGTACTACAAAGTGCTGTTCGGGTTTCACTAATTGAGCTCATCAAAAAGGATCCAGTGCTCATGTATAATATTACATGAAATTGAATTCAATGCAATGTATATATAAGGGATACCAAGGGTTAGCACAACACTGGTAGGCTTTTTCCCTAATGCGGGAAGCTCTAAATCACGCGCTCCCCCAAAAGAAGCCTGAACGACAAATTCCTTCCCGTAGAAAGAGGTCTACAGGGTTCTGCAGGTCATGTTGAGGAGTCCACGCGCCTGAATTCGCGGGCGTTGCTCCTGCATCTTTTCCCACCTGTCAACAAGGCTGCATTCGATTTTCCATTTTGACATCATTGAGATTCCTGGCTTGTGCGTGACCAATCAAGCATTTCTGCAACGCGTTTTTGCACATCAATTGGTGTGTTATTTTCTCTTCCTCTCTTTCATCGATTGCATTTTCTCTTCTTTGTTACTTTTGGCAATATTCCGTTCAATCGCGATCGCCTCTACAAAGGTATGTTACTGTTCATTTACAAATACTCCCCAATTCTGTTCTTGGTCCATCTCCTCTAGTCGTCTTGTTTCCCTCAAGACACATGAATCCTGGGGGTTTGACTGAGAAAGCATGTGCGACAAAGTCGCAGCTGCATCGAGAAGATGGCCGGCCATTGGTCTCGTTCCGCACCTCGCATAATACTACATAGCACGGCACGGCACGACCCATCATTACATGATCTCGACAACCCGCGAGACAGTCATCCGACCTCTCTGTATGCACCGAAACGTCATTTTTGTCGCTGGAATCATGCTGGAAAATGGGCGGGCATATGGGTGGACAAATGAAGACTGGCAAGGTACAGAGTTGTTGCTACTGCCGATGCTATGGAGTATGGCAGATTGACTCGACTGGACAGTGTGGAAACAGACAGCTTGCGGGAATCGTGGGATGGATGACCGGCTGAACATGGTTCCGTTTATGATTTGGTTGGCGTGGCAGACTTGCTGGTGACGGTGAGAGGGCCTGGTCTTTTATTTTGCGCAGATTAACACACCCGGTTGTGTCGGGGGATGGTTGGCCTTGCTTGTGTGCTTGCTTCGGGGGATCTGGAGGTCGCGTGGCATATTGGCATTCTATGGGCTTGACAGACATATACTGGAGTAGTGGTGCAATACTCTTTGTTGCTGCGTCTTGTGGCTGGAGTCCCAACACAGAGTCTTGTATGCTGGTCCTTTTGAGGCTAGGTAACAAGACTAGTGTTGGATACCTATCAGCTGCTGGTGCTTCGACGAGCGTATGGCCAGGCCTACACACACTGAGAGCAGAGAGTGTGGGCTAATTTTCCTTTCTATACCAAATCCATGATGAACCTTGACAAAACCTGTTTCTACCCAGTTTCTCTTCTTTTTTTACTCTTGTTTCTTTTGGCATTTGTTGGGCGACTTTTCATCCCAAGACGGAACAGTTTGGTGGCTTGTCGTTTTTATATTCTCAAGGGTGACAGTGATCCAGAGGCTCCAGTGTTGGAAAGTTCCAATGGGATGTTTGACTGTGAGGGAGCTGCATTACATGGTCTCAGTTTATCGGGGGATTCTGCAGGTCGGGGACCACAATTCCGCACTCGGGTCATGTCTGTGTGACACTAGACATGCCCACAGAGTATCGGCTTTGTGGTAGGTGATTCCATGACAGCGTCATGGTGGCTTTCTTTCGAAGCAGCCACCCATACACTGATTGACTACGTTGCTTATCTATCTCGAGCAGTCTCGATCACAGTCGCAGCCAAGTGTACATATATGCCCGACGGGAGTGGTTCTGGCTGCATATGACCCAGTCTATTACTATACTCGCGCACTGTTATTGTGCGATGTAGCGGTTAGTAGTCTATATGCAGCCCACAGGAAACTTGACGGCGCCTCCATTGTCATGGTATATTTGACGGTCGTATTGGTGGAGCTTTCTAGCCTCTATGCAGAAATTACATGCGCAGGAATTGGATTTGATTCCAGGTGCTATGCGGCTCAGGCTGAGAATGATGCCATGTCACGAGTTGGTCGCTTCGACGGTCTTTCTGTGTGCGCAGCCGCCGCCTCTCCCTGCATCTGTCCTTGCAGTCGAGACTGTTGTTTTGTTTGCACGTCTGTTGTGTTGGTCGCCATATGTCTCTGCTTGTCTCTTACGCTGCTTATTCCTTCCTGTTTTGATTGAAACTCACAGTTATACCGTCTACTCATCCGTCAATGAAGCAACTAACACGTCATTATAGAATTCTCCTGTTACGCAGTTTGGCTTTTCTTTTGCCATTCATCAAGCATCTGCCTGTGGTGCTTTATTGGGTCAGATATACCATATCTTGACTAACTCTTTCATTGCTATAACCAACAGTAGCTTTCATCATGGGTAAGTACATATCATTGTTTGGCTTTAAAAGCATCCGAACATCCAAACCTCCAAACATCGTCACTCTCTTATTGGCCCTACAGACCTGTCCGTCTTCATAATCCACCTTATGCCTCGTACATAGCCCTATCATAGGCCTTATGAACTTGCATAATTGCTGCTTCCAAGACATGAAGTATCGGAAGTTGTGGGCGTCGGACTGGTATACTTCACCCTGGTCTATTGTGACCTCATTGGATATTGACTTTAGCCAAGGTGTTGGCCACTCCTCGTGTGACCAAACCTGGAATTAGAGCCGGCATATTGTTTGCTGGCCATACACTATCTACACCGCCCAACTGCATAATAAGGTCCACACCCTCACATATGCAATACCACAATATGATCCAATGGCAGCACAGTATCTCCATGAAGGCGATGTGCCACATTGGCTGCTTCCGTGGATGCGTCGTGTCTTGAGTTGTTGAGCATATCTAAGAAGCAACAGCATGTTGGTGAATCTGTTGTCAACCGCAACAAGTGTCTGGTTGTATGGCGAATAGACCATTTAAATGTGAACGCTAGCGCTTGTTCTATCCAATATTCAGCCACCTTTACTATAAGTATATCTACTTCACACGGGCTCATGATTACTACTTTTGGTTGAACATATCCTCGAGTGTTTGGAATATCTAGATACAAGGTATACTTGCACTACTTCCTGCCTATCGAGTTCAGACATACCTTGGATATATCGGACACCCGCTGTTTGCCGCTTTGTCCTGCTCGAGTGACGGTTACAACGGCCCCGGTTTTGGTAGTACCATGCTTGCCGCACATGTTGCGTTATGAAAGACTGCATGCCAGCCCCCGAAACAGCGTGCATGGTAATGGTTGAACTTACTCGACTCGATTGTCTTTGTGGCTGTCTGTTGTTGAGAAGCCCCAGTTCCGAGTGTTGTCCACATGTGGGCTGCAACCCCAGCTTCGATTCCTGACTGGGTTAGTTACCCTGATGTCTCGAATCATATTCGAGTTCCTTGTGTGTGCGGGTGGATCCATAAGTTTTAAAATCCGGGACGTGGTGGATGTGTGCTTTCAACCATAGTTGCTGTTTTTGCCAACCATGAGTTGTTCTACTGTGCACATACACAACTTGGATCGGATATCAGTTTCATGAGTTTCTTTGCTTTGGCTTGTTCCCTTTTGTCATCTTTTACTTTTACACTATTCGTTTGATTGTAACAGAATTAACTGGCGCGTGCTTTTGCTAACACCCCTGACTAGCTGATTCCGTCGATAACTACCGGCCTGTAAGTGAAGAATCAACTTGGAGATCTTTATTACATCTTTACGGTTGCATGATATTGCAAATGCCAGTCAGAGCTACAGCCCTAAACGGACTGTTGCTCATGGGAATGTGACATACACATCCTAAGCCCTTGAGGCATAGCTGGCCGACCTTTGCTTATATTGTTCGGTTCACTAATCAAAATATAGTCTGCCCCTATTGACTCTCGCGGGAGATCTCGGTCCCCTCGCCGTGATCGTTCACGTTCCCCCGGTAGAAACGGACGTCGTCGGTCCTTTTCTCCTCGTAGTCGCTCGCGTGGTGATCGCAGTCCTAACCGTGACGACTACCGTCGCAACCGTGATCGTTCACCCATTCAGCAGGGTGGTTCTGGCAACAACTACGGTGGCGGCCAGAACTTCAACAGATTTGACGAATCGCGTCCTCCTCGTGATTCCATGATCAACAACATGCGCGACAACTCGCAACAGGAGCGTCGTGTGTACGTCGGTAACCTGGCGTACGACGTCAAGTGGCACCAGCTTAAGGATTTCATGAAACAATGTGAGTAGCACGGGGAGATAGTAGCTTCCAATTGAAGTTTGCTTGACTAACGGGATATTCTTCAATATAGCTGGTGAAGTTCTCTTCGCTGATGTTCTTCTCCTGCCCAACGGCATGTCGAAGGTGGGCACTATTGTTTGATGGCTAGGATTTTGGTCTTTTGCCTTTTTTACCCTTTCCCTTTTTCCTCCCCTTTTTCCCTTTACCCATTGTTTTCTCACGTGCTTTTTTGATGGAACTGTTGAATTGACGGACTGGAATAATAACCTTGTTTTTGGGATTTGTAGGGATGCGGGTAAGTTTTGTCCGTCGCAAAGACGAGAACCTCTTTGGCTAGAAATGCGCATGAGCCCCACACTAACACGTTGTTTAGTATTGTTGAGTATGCTACCAGAGAACAGGCCCAAAATGCCGTGCACTCTCTGAGCAACCAGAACCTTATGGGTCGGTTGGTCTATGTGCGTGAGGTAAGTTGTTGAATCCCGATTTGGTAAGTGTATTGAGCCGAACTGACCTTTTCACTTTTTCTTAGGATCGTGAGGCCGAGCCCCGCTTCTTGAACCCCAACTCTGGTCGCGGTGGCGGCGGTGGTGGTTTCCAGGGCGGCATGCAGCATGGCGGTTTCGGTGGTGGTCACGGCCACATGGGCGGTGGTGGTGGTCCTCCCGGTGCCGCTGGTCGCCAGATTTACGTCAGCAACGTAAGTTTTTCAAGTTTGTTCATATGTTCTATAAGGTGTCGCTAACTATTTTATTAGTTGCCATATGCTATTGGCTGGCAAGACCTGAAGGACTTGTTCCGTCAAGCTGGTAAGTTTGAACTTATGTGTATGTTGATGTAGACAAAGGATACTAACACGTTACATAGCTACTAACGGCACTGTTCTCCGTGCTGACATTCAGATGGGCCATGACGGCCGCCCCAAGGGATCTGGTATCGTTGTGTTCGAGAGCGCTGAGGATGCGCGCAATGCCATTCAGCAGTTCAACGGCCACGAGTGGCAGGGTCGTCACATTGAGGTCCGCGAGGATCGTTTCGCTGGCCATGGCCCCGGTGGTTTCGGTGGTCGTGGTGGCCCCATGGGCTTTGGCGGCCGTGGTGGCTTCGGTGGCGGTTTCGGTGGCCGTGGTAACTTTGGCGGCAACTTTGGTGGTCGCGGCGGTTTCAACGGCGGCTTCGGTGGTCGCGGAGGTTACATGGGCGGTATGGGAGGCATGGGTGGTATGGGTGGCCCTGGCCACATGGGTGGTCACGGCGGTCACGGCGGCCACGGAGGGCATGGTGGCGCCTCTCACGGAAACCACGGTGCTCCTGCTGTCTCTGCCCAGCCCAACGCCTTCACTGATTACGCTACGTCAGGTACGGAGCGTTGCGAGACCATTTACGTCAAGAACCTTCCTTGGTCCACTAGTAACGAGGATCTCGTAGATCTGTTCATTACTATCGGAAAGGTTGAGCAGGCTGAGATCCAGTACGAACCCAGTGGCCGCTCGCGTGGTACTGGTGTCGTTCGTTTTGACAATGCCGAAACTGCCGACATTGCTATCACCAAGTTCCAGGGTTACCAGTACGGTGGCCGTCCTCTTGGCCTTAGCTTTGTTCGGTACCTCAACCCCAATGCGCCGGCTGGTAACACTCCTTCAATGAGCGAGTCTGTTCCCGTTATGGGTAGTGGCCCAACTGCCATGGACACGGATCCCGTTGGCACTGCGGGCCAAGACCAGATCCTGTAGGGCAGCCTGCCTGGTCCAATGAACCTCGATTGCGTTGCATAGATTCCCCTGGCTTGTGCTACAGAATCTGTGGGTCTGTTGATGACTTCCTTTGTTATTAGGAGGGTCACTTTTTGTTGTCCTTTTACTTTTTCGCCTTGTTTCAGTGCCTTTTGCTTTTCCTTTGCTTTTCATGGCTGCCTTACCTTTTGCATTGTTGTTTTACTTGAACGCAGTTGATTTGGTTTGTTTATTTCGTCGTCTTTTTTTGCGCTGGTCTCTTTACGTGGTTCTGTCTTCTGCTTGAGAGTCGATTTCATTATCGCAGCTCTTCTGCTCGGTATGTAGGATATGTCCTGTTGGTCAAGGAAATTGGTAACCCTGGAATCCCTCGTCATTTTGCAATATCAATAATAGATATTGCTGTTGGGGGTTCATATGATACATTATTGGATGGACATGAGAAGATTGATTAATTGCTGGAGTTTGTTTGTTTTGGTTGATTTTTATAGAAAATTGTTTGCCTCGAGTTTGTAATAATGTTTTACTGTTTTATTCGATGGGTATCAACGAATTAGAATCTGATCCAATGTACTATTCTTAGCCCCGTCAATCTCGAACCCGCCCATTTAAGCAGTCGTCTTCTTCTTCTTCCCCTTGCTCTTCTTCTTGCTGCGATCTCTTGGTTTCAATGCGACCATTCCACTCTTGCAGATATCAATGTAGCGGACATAGAAGTTTTCCAAGTCCTCGGGTTGCACAACTGTTGATAACTTGGACTTTTCCTTGCGGTCGTTCTTGCCCTTTCCGTTGGTTGCACGGATGATCAGAGGAAGTGGCTTCTCGGGGGAAAGATCGGGTGTCGGGTTTTCATCGGTTGGTGGAGTTGGAGTAGTGCCGTACGTCACTGGATATCTTGTGTCAGTTTGGAGACAGGCGCAAATGGTATGGCTGAGAGAGAAGAACTTACGGCGCTTCTGGACTAAGTAGATGGAACCGTGGTCTTTGGGCTTTTTGGAGTCGAAGAGAGCGGCCAGCTGGGCGAAGAACTGTTGGTGACGATTGGTTAGCTGCGCGTTCATATTGGGGAGCTTTAGATTGGAGTTGGGAGACTTGCGTCGTCGTGGGACAGGTGTCCAGTCGCCATTGTTGCGGATGATGCGCGGTTGCCTGGTTGGGAATTCAATCTATGACGTTGTTTTGCGACGTTGCAAGGTGGGATGTGCTATTAAATGCTTGAGGTCATTGATAACCCAGATATGACACTAGGGTATGGCTGAACAAGACCCCCACCATCCTTGTCGATAAGTGAGATAAGAGTGATAATGCAGGCATTTGGGAAAAAAGTTTGGAATTATTGAATTAATCGATGGCGCAAAAGGGAAGTACGGGATATACTCAAGGCACAAGTCGCCGATTATTTTACTTAATATTGTTACGAGACCGTCAATAATGGCCATTGGCAAGCGGAAAATCGCAGAGAACGCGGAGGACTCGCGTAAAGCCAAGCTCTTGCGGAAGCAGATTGACGATGATGACGCTGAGATTCGCGATCTGGAGAAGAAGCTTGGTATCAAGAAGAATCGCAAGTCGGTTCCCAAGGCGTTTAAAGATGATGGATTAGAGGATTTGTTTGGGGCGGATTTCGACAATTCGGGTGGTGAGGAGGAGGCGGAGGATAAGTCGAAACAGAAGTCGGAGTATGAGGCTTTCTTGGCGGAGAAGAGAGCTAGAGCTGGGACGGTTCAGGCTTTTAAGCCGAGACGGAGAGAGGTTGTGGAGGATCAGATGGAGAAGGAGCAGGAGATGGACGACGAGGAACATGAGGGGAGTGAAGATGACTTTGGGGGGTTTTCTGATGATGAGGGCGAGGAGGAGGATGAAGACTACGACGACGACGAAGACGAAGAACTCGACCTTGAAGGCCTTGACGAATTGGCTGCCGACGACGACGAACTCGACTCTGATGATTTCGACTCAGTATCCGGTGATGGCGAAGACAACGACGAAGAAGACGACGGTCCTAAAGTCCGCGAGAACCCATATGTCGCCCCTACTACCGGCCGTGTAGTCGGAAAATACATACCTCCTTCCCTCCGCCAATCTGCCCTCGGCATCTCAGAAAAGGAACAACGGTTACAACGTCAACTCAACGGATATCTCAACAAGTTGTCCGAGTCCAATATGATGGGTATTTTGAAGGATGTGGAGAAGATTTATGCGGATAATGCGCGTGGTGATGCGAATAATGCGTTGATTTCGGCGCTCATGTCGCAGGTTTGTAACCCGGCTACTTTGCCGGATACGTTTTATATCTTGACGGCGGGTTTTGCGGCTGCGGTTTATAAGGTTGTTGGTGAGAGTTTTGGGTCTCAGTTGGTTACTAAGGTTGTAGAGCTTTTCCAAAAGGAGTATGAGACTGCGAGGAATACGGAGGGTCAAGCATCTAAACAGACGTCCAACTTGTTGACTTTCATGTCAGAGTTGTATGTGTTCCAGGTGGTGGGCTGTAACATGATCTTCGACTTTGTCAGATTGTTACTTGAGGATATCACAGAGTTGAGCACAGAGTTGATTTTGAGAATCGTGCGCATGGCGGGTAAATACCTCCGGAAGGATGATCCGCAGTCACTAAAAGACATTGTCAATGTCTTGGGATCACCAAGCCAAGCCAAAGACAACAAGGAGATGTCTGTCCGTACAAAGTTCATGATTGAGACTATCACCGATCTCAAGAACAACAAACTTAAGGCTGGTGTGCAAGAATCAGCTGTAGTCGCCGATTATGTGGCACGTATGCGCAGAATTCTCGGTGCCATGAACCAGCGGCGTCTGGCGGCTAATGGACCAATGCGGTTCGGTTTACGGGATATTGCCTTGGCTGAGACGAAGGGAAAATGGTGGATCACAGGTTCTAGTTACCAAGATCCACGAAAGGCGGAGGCTACTAAGAAGGCACTTGAGGCTATTGACGCTAAGAAGCAACGAACAACAGTCGTTTCTGAAGATGCTGGATATGCGTCGACGGATAGTGAAGACTACGAGTTTTGGTTACCGGAAAATAAGTTGCGTCAATTGGCTTTGGATATGGGCCTCAAGAAGGAGGTTCAGCAGAGTATCATGATTGCGATTGCGGGAGCGGCTAACTTGAATGATGCGGTGCTTCACTATAAGAAGCTTAATCTTAACAAGAATCATCGAACTGAAGTGGCTTTGGTTCTTCTCACATGTGCTTCAGGTGAGCACCCATATAACCCATTCTATGCGGCTGTGGCCAAGAAGCTTTCTTCTGATGGCCGTATTCGGTATGCCTTCAAGAGTCAACTTCTGTCTGTGTTCCGTCGACTAGGTGAAGCTCTTTTTGACGAGGAAGAAGACGGTGATGACGATACTATTGGTCTTGAAGACGAGAGACTAGAAAACATTGGCGCTTTTGTTGGTAGTTTGATTGTTGATGGGTCCATGTCATTACAAGCGCTCAAGGCTATTGACTTTCCAACTATGCAAAAGAAGAGTGGTGTGCTTGTCAAGGGTATCTTGAAGGCAGTCTTTACTGAGGCTGTTCGTGCCGGGAAAGTAAAGGACCATCGCGGGGAGAGACGAGGCCCTGAAACTACGATATTAAAGGTGCTGAAGGATGTAAAAGCTACGGAAATGTCGGGGAGTCTACAGTATATGTTTGCCAAGATGATGAAATCTGGAAAACTCAGCAAGTCGGAAAAGGACGTCTGTGTGTTGGCAAGAACTGCCTTGGAACAACAGAACATGTAAATATCTACATATATCATAGAAACGTATAATACCATATCTCTTTGTGCATCAATCAATCATCGTCATGATACTCGAAATCCCGATGAATTGTGGCGTTAAAGCTCTATAATCTATCGAAAACGGCAGTTCTTGCCTTGCTGCGGTACCCATTGCCCAACCGGAAGAAATTACTGTGGCGTCGGCTTTCAAAGTGTGGCAAAAGCGCTTCGCCTTGACAAAATCCGGCCTGATTTAACAGAAGGAGCAAGAAATGCGGGAATGGTCGGGATTAATGGATAAAGGCGGTCCCGCCTACCGTTTTTGCCAAACATGTAAGGCGGTACCTATTTCTACTGTACTATGTGCTGGGGGCCGTGGACTTTGGAGGGGCAGTTTGAGAAGACAGGACCAGTTTTTTTCTTACTTTTTTTTTTTTTGCTTGGAGAGTAGACAGGGTGGACACCTGAATATAGTGGCTGCAAGCATTGTAAGCGGGCCATTTGCCAAGCTGGACCCTGTCGTGCTCAGTGGATCTTGGCCCTGAAAAAACGGGCCACAACGGAGCTTGTTCAGCGCTTCTGGAGGTGCCCTATCGGGGCGCTATTACGGGCTTGGAGCGCTGAAAAGTGAAAGTAACACGGTGCCAAATAGTGTTGGCAGAATTTCATTTGACACTGGGTATTGGCCAAGCTGGCCCTGGGGAACTCTGGCCGCGACGGTTTTTCCCTCGCTATTAGTGAAAGCTCTCTCACGTCCTTCAAGCCCGCCCCTCTCTCTCGCCTGCTTGCTTGCACTTTCCCTTCCTCTGATTCGTACATCTCCACATTCTCTCTTTGTCTCTTGTCCATCTTTAAAAACGACGAGCATATCTCGTTTTGTTATTTTCTTCTTTTAGATACAATGTACAGCCGCTCGCTAGCCCGCGTGGCCCCTTCGGCTTTCAGACAGTCTGCGTGAGTCAAGATCCTGTTACTGGGCCTGTCTTGGACAAAACCACCCCGCCACCGGATCCCGTAGCCGCCACCGCCACGTCGTCGGCCGGATCCAATTGCTCCGCGAAAAAAAATGTCTCCAGAAAAATCTCGGGGGGTTGCGGCCGTGTCCCGGATGGGGGTTCCCCGAGATATATCGGGATGGCGTAGCGCATTCATGGCCTTGCGGATACTATGGGTTTCTGGTGTCGGGCTAGAACTTCCCTCATTGGAACTGTGTTACTGACTAAAATCGAAATCATAGTGTTGCCCCTTCTTCCAGATGGGCGCGCATGTACTCTTCTGCCACTGGTATGTCGTCAATCCGAATCACATGATTGGTTATCGCTGCTATCGCCAATTCGTCTTCTATCCCGGTCGCTATCATCCAAATCACCAACTAACACGCATCTCTCCGTCATAGAGCAAAAGGACCTTGTCATCATTGGTGGTGGTGTTGCCGGTTATGTCGCTGCTATCAAGGCCGGTCAGGAGGGCCTCAAGGTACGAATCAATCCCCATCTAGCGCAAAACTGTCGACCGGATCGTCAACGCCGCTTATAAATCGGCATCCAGTACACCTCGGTTATCTTTTTTTTCTGCTATATCATTGTTACACAAGCACGGCGCAAACTAACCCGCGATATTCCCGTCTTCTCAGGTCGCCTGCATTGAGAAGCGTGGCACCCTCGGTGGTACCTGCCTCAACGTTGGTTGCATTCCCTCAAAATCGCTCCTCAACAACTCTCACCTTTACCACACTATTCTCCACGACACCAAGGGCCGTGGTATCGAGGTTGGCGATGTCAAGCTCAACCTTGCCGGTCTCATGAAGGCCAAGGAGACCTCGGTCGGTGGTCTTACCAAGGGTATTGAGTTCCTCTTCAAGAAGAACGGTGTCGACTACATCAAGGGTACCGGTTCTTTCGTCAACGAGACCGATATCAAGGTCCAGCTCAACGACGGTGGCGAGAAGGTCGTCTCGGGCAAGAACATTCTGATTGCCACTGGTTCCGAGGCCACTCCCTTCCCCGGTCTGGAGATCGATGAGGAGCGCGTCATCACCTCTACCGGCGCCCTGTCCCTTAAGGCCGTCCCCGAGAAGATGATCATTGTTGGTGGTGGTATCATTGGTCTTGAGATGGGTTCCGTCTGGTCCCGTCTCGGTGCCAAGGTCACCGTTGTTGAGTTCCTTTCTCAGATCGGTGGTCCCGGTATGGACTCTGAGATCTCCAAGTCTGCCCAGAAGCTCCTGAAGAAGCAGGGCATTGACTTCAAGCTCGGCACCAAGGTCGTTTCCGGTGACAAGTCTGGCGCCAAGGTCACCCTTGAGGTTGACTCTGCCAAGGGTGGCAAGCCCGAGACCCTCGAGGCTGATGTTGTCCTCGTCGCCATTGGTCGCCGCCCCTACACTGGTGGTCTGGAGCTCGAGAACACTGCCGTCGAGAAGGACGAGCGTGGTCGCGTTATTGTCGACTCTGAGTTCCGCACCTCGGTTCCCCACATTCGCTGCGTCGGTGACGCCACCTTCGGTCCCATGCTGGCTCACAAGGCCGAGGAGGAGGCCGTCGCTGTCGTCGAGCACATCACCAAGGGTCACGGTCACGTCAACTACGGCGTTATCCCCTCGGTCATGTACACCCACCCCGAGGTTTCTTGGGTTGGTCAGTCCGAGCAGGAGCTCAAGGCTGCCGGTACCCCCTACAAGGTCGGTACCTTCCCCTTCTCGGCCAACTCTCGTGCCAAGACCAACCAGGACTCTGAGGGTATGGTCAAGATTCTTGCCGACCCCGAGACTGACAGACTACTGGGTGTTCACATCATCGGTCCCAACGCCGGTGAGATGATTGCCGAGGGTGCTCTTGCCCTGGAGTACGGTGCTTCTACCGAGGACATTGCCCGGACGTGCCATGCTCACCCTACTCTTTCTGAGGCCTTCAAGGAGGCTGCTATGGCTACCCACGGCAACGCCATCCACTTCTAAACAAGGGGGTTTTTGACGTGGTGTGTTTTTGAAGTTTCTTTCTGCCTGATACCATTATTGTTTTCGGGGCTTTCTGGCGATATAAGAGGGTCGGTTGGTTCTGGACATGGGGTATTTAGCGTGTTAACATAGAAGGCAGTGCTTGGCTGCGAATAATTGTACAATGACTTTTTATTATATGCTTCTAATGAGTTGGATTACGTTTTTTTTTTGTTGGAATGTGACAGTGATGTGGGGTTAAAGATGAAGGGCGGGGTTGTTGGTTTTTGTTATTTCCATAAGCGAATAGACGGTATTTAGATCCTAGTCTAGGCGGGGTAGAAGAGTTCACTGGTTATATCGTTGAGAGTTGGATATATCCGGAGATTAACTTTCAAGAAGTCGAGGATTGATATGGTATCTGGAGAGTCTCCGTATTCACGAGAAAGTCAGGATCTTTGGGGTGTACACAGCCATGGTAAATGAAAGTCTTGGAAGCAGACAATGCATATCTGTAACTTTGCCAATGACCCAAGTTAAGTTAAGGAAATCAAAATTATAGCAAGAATGAAGTTACATTCATAAAGTAACTAGGGTTTATCTGCTGTTTGCGTTTCCGCTCTAGGGTTCATGCATAATAACCAGAGGCGGATGGCGGAAGCAATCAGTAAGGAGTCGGGAGGCTGGATGTGTGTAAAAGGGGACAATGAAACTTTGACGTTTTTTTTTCTCCTACGATTTGGAATGTGGGATTTAGATATTGTCAAAGTCACGTGGTAATCTGACGATATCAAGTTAGTCGGTTAATAAAATCAGACTTTTGTCTTACTTGGTTCCTGTTTGGTCCAGATTTTAGTATTCACACACGTGTTATACACATTTGGAAAGAATGGATGGATGGCGAAACAAAAACAAAAAAAAAACTTCCATGGGAACACAATTGTGTTCAACTTGCTCGACAATTGGAACCCTAATGGACCCTGGGTATAATGGTTCGGAAGGTATCCGAAGGTTTGTACGAAGGGGGAACGAATGAGGATTTATGTTTAGGCAACCATATAATAAACTGGTGAAAATGAATATTATAAAGGGGCGATGGCTTGTTGTAGTCTGTGAGTGTATCGCTAAGACGTGGGGTTGGGAAACAGAAGTGTAGGGATGTTTGGAATGCTGTTGATATGTATGTCACGGGCTTTTTTGACCCGATGCTTACATGCGTATGTGTTAGTTGAAGAGAATAGTCCATCTTTTGTTGAGTTTCTGACTCTTGAAGGGAAGGAATAAATTACACAAACGGGTAATATCTATGGTTCGTATGTATGAACTGAACGGACGATCGTAGCGGCCGAATAAAACATGGGAGCACTGCCACTGTTGCTTCCCGGTCCCGCCTGTTCGGTGCGAGAAATCGGATGAGGGGAGCATATTGTCAGACCATTGGGCCTTTTGCTACAGTTGGATAGACATGTTCGTATAAGTTTAACGGATAAAATCACGTGCGAGACTGTTTAGATGGGCTCTTAACTAAATAAAGGAAAGAACAGACGTGGAAAAGGATGTCGGATTTCCGTCAGGTTAGTTAATCAATCGTCTTCCTAATGTAGTAATGTTCTCGGTCACAGAAGCCGCCAATCTTATACAGGATTGGGTTGGGCCCCTGTCGGCATATATGTATGGACGAGAAGAGCAGGTGGAAAATAAGGATAGAAAGGACATTTGTAAAAGGGAAGAACTTAACTAAATATGAATCGAGACTCTATTATGTCTGTATATGTGGTCACTTTAGAACACCTTTTAGCCAGTCAGGAAGCCCCGAACCTAAGCAATAGTTATGTTCTTCTTAACCAATATCATGGTGAACTTTCCATACTAAACGCTTGGCAACAGGGGTATTGACAGCGTAGACTGAGGGAGGATCCTTCTTGTAGTTTGTGTTTTTGCCCCTCTATTTTATGCTACTTTACTGTAGTAGTCGATTTGTCCATGTACCGTGGCATTCCCACTTTCCTGGGGAAGGGACACATCTAAAGACTGTCGTGATTTTGATATTCTGTTTTTTCGTATGTACTTGCCCGGTTCTATATAACTTCTAGTAGATAATTCCGTCAGTCGTTACATGTAAACCTACCTTCTTTTCTTGTCTAGTTTGCAACCAACCCTTTTTTTTTCTTCCTTGGAACCACTGGCTCATTTGCCAAATTCTCGACTATTCGCTTGTCCGTCTGTGCTCTCCCTCTTTTTTTTCTTCTTCTACTTCCTGGCTGTGCATGGCTCTAGCATGGAACTAGTTCTAGCTTAACCGCAAGTAGAATATCGATTTGGATTGTGTCTCTTTTCCCCATATATAGCCACGACGCCGTCTACTTCTCGTCAGATCTTTCTCTTCTTCGAGTTTTTTCTTTTGTCCTTCATTACTTGCTTCGTTTCTGCTTTTTGTGGGTTGCCTTTTTGTTGGTTGTGTGTTTCATATTCTTTCTTTTATTGCTGAGCTTGTGGCTTTGACGAAACGAACGTCCTTTGCTGCGGCTTCCTGGCGCATTCTTGATTTGGGTCTCGTATATAAACTGTGACGGTACGCCCATCTACCCACTTACACACATCCGAATACACTCGTTCTCGACTGTTTTATAACAACAAAGCCACCGGTGGCTCGAAACTACTTCCATCTACTATACTCATATTCATAATTGTTTCTGTTTCTACAATATGGCTTCTAAACCGGAAGCGCGCAAGCGTACAAGGGAATATCCCCTTATGTCTGTCGACGACATCAAGGACTTGATCGCCGAAGGAAAATCTATAGTCATATGTGAGGACTATGTCCTGAAGCTAGATGCTTGGATTCCCTACCATCCCGGTGGTGATCTGGCTGTTTATCACATGATTGGTCGTGACGCCACTGACGAAATGATTGCGTAAGTCTTCTATTAACTTGACCCGTTGTTTCCCCGTTGACTTTGAAAGCTAACTTTCTTTTTTACCACATTTCAGTCTTCACTCTCCTGAAGCTCGCGAAACATTTGCCCGTTTCCGTATTGGTCGTATTGAGGGCCACTGGACTAATATTCTTCCTCCAATCCAAGGAGGTGTTTACTTAACCAAAGCCCAACAAGCAGAGAAATCTGCCGGACACACTTCTGGATCTGCTAGTGACAGCAGTTCTACCCCACCATCACCCATTTTTGATGCTGCGGACAAGGCTTCTGGTCTTCGTGGCCGCAGACCTGTTCGTAGTGAGGACGACGACGAAAAGTGCAATACTCGTGATGCGTCAGTATCTACCATTGATGACGAAGAATTGACTATCCCTATGGATGGTATGACATATCTGGATATTGAGACCAAAAAGGCTATTTCTTTGGATCTTGAACAATACCCTCCAATTGATGTCAAGACACAATCTATGATTGTTGAGAAGTACCGGGAACTTCATGACCGCATCAAAGCCGCTGATCTGTATAGATTACGCCCTGACTCTTACTTAAGAGAAGCTGCTCGTTATATTCTTCTATTTTCTCTGTTTGTCTACTTCCTGCGCATTGGTTGGTACTGCACGAGTGCCTTCTTCCTGGGTTTCTTCTGGCATCAGCTTTCTTTCTTTGGTCACGACTCTGGCCACATGGCCATCACACAGAACTTCAACAGAGACACATTCATGGGTATCATGGTTGCTGATTTCTTGGGAGGCTTGTCATTGGGTTGGTGGAAGTGGAGTCACAATGTGCATCATATTGTGACTAACATGCCCGAACACGATCCTGATAACCAGCATCTGCCTTTCCTTGCGGTGTCTCATCGTTTCTTCGAGAATCTCTGGTCAACTTACCATAAGAAGATCCTGGCTTATGATTGGTTTGCTCAGAAGATCACTCGCCACCAAGACAAGCTTTATTACATCATCATCGCCTTTGGGCGTTTCAACCTTTATGTTCAGGGCTTCATTTTCCTGGCTAAGGGCACTGGTCCAACCAAGGGCAAGGCCTGGTGGTGTCGGTACCTTGAAGTTGTTGGTCTCAGTTTCTTCTGGTTCTGGTATGGATATGTCGTTGTGTACAAATCCATTGAGGGCGGCTGGAACCGTTTTGGTTTCATCATGATCAGTCATATGATTACTACCCCACTTCATCTGCAAATCACGCTTTCCCACTTCGCCATGAGCACCATGGATCTTGGACCGACGGAATCTTTCCCGCAAAAGATGCTCCGCACTACCATGGACGTTGATTGTCCAGCCTGGATGGACTGGGTTCACGGTGGTCTTCAGTTCCAAGCTATCCACCACTTGTTCCCGCGTATTCCTCGCCACAACCTGCGTGATGCCCAGAAGCTGGTTCTGGAGTTCTGCAAAGAGACCAACATTCCCTATGCTTACTTTGGCTTTGTTAACGCCAACAAGACTATGATTGGCAGATTAGCTGATGTTGCCCGCCAAGGACAGATCTTGGCCAAGTGCAGAGATACCATAATAGAGCGAGGTGAGGTGCTCGGTGGCCATCATCATGGACATCATGCTTAAGAATAAACAGCACGGCTGTAGAAATATAGCTGGAAATACAGACTTGTTTCTATGTTTTCTTGGAGGTTGAACATATTAAGTGACGCAAAGAAAAAGAGTAAATTCAATTTTACAATTATATAGAAGGGGACGTTTATAGAGTTTCTTTGATTTTGGCCATCTATATTGTCACGTTTGTTTTTCTTGTTATATCATTGCTCATGCCCCTTTTTGTGTCTCAACCATGGTCGTCACTTTATCAGATTTCGTGATCATCAAGTTCATCCTGGACCCTAACCCTTGTAATCGCAGCTGTGATGAACTCCAACAGTAATTGTTATTCAAGCTGTGCCTTCCTGTCCAAGCGATAACTGTTAGCATGCTTACTTCTGTGTGGAATCCACACAATAATTATCATTTACTATTCTTCAAACTCTCCGTCATTTTCAACATTGTGAATTATTCCATTGTGACTTTTATCAAGATTGAAATTCCATCATCAAGGGGTTATCGACAGTGAAATTCATTGTTCTCATCGCATTACGTCGGTATCTAGTGGGGTTCGATAGTTGCTGGTACTAGTGACATCATGGATAGCTCTATTCAGCGCGCACTTGGTGATAAGTTCTACGAAAAGCGTAAAATAGGGGCTCTCGAGTAAGTCATCAGCCTGACTAGGCATTCAGAATCTGAACAATCAAACTAACAATGCCTACAGATTAGAACGCACCGTGAAGAAACTGGCTGCTGATGATGACTGGGACACCATCGATACGATAATTGATCAGCTATGTAATGATTACGCTTATCAAACTACGTTGCCTCATGCACGCAATGGTGGTCTCATTGGTTTGGCGGCCGCTGCTATTGCACTTGGACCGGTATGTTTACCTCAGCCTTGGAGGCCCGGCCCGGCTGACTTGCGCCCCGTGTTTACCCCGCACTAGACGGGTATGTCGTAAACAGTAGGTACTAACGTTTCTATAGGACTTCCTTCCGCCATATCTGGCGAAAATCGTCCCTCCGGTACTTTCCTGTTTCAATGACCCTGAAGCTAGGGTTCGTTACTACGCCTGCGAGTCCATGTACAACATCGCGAAGGTGGCTAAGGGGGAGATTTTAGTCTTTTTTAATCACCTGTTTGACCGTCTTTGCAAGTTGGGGACAGACCAGGAGTTGTCGGTGAAGAACGGTGCTGAGCTGTTGGACCGGTTGATCCGGGATATTGTATCTGAAAATGCCGTTGAGTATATGTCGGTAGTGCCGGTAGAGGACGAGCAATTTGATGGAGACGCAGACAGTGTGGACCAGCATAAGCGGTACGTCCCGGCGTTTTCACTGCCTAACTTTATTCCGTTGTTGAAGGAGCGCATCTGGGTAGAGAATGCAAATGCGCGTACGTTTCTAGTGGGTTGGGTAGTGTTGCTGGACAGCATTCCCGATTTGGAGCTGGTTTCTTATCTTCCCGACTTCCTTACTGGACTCTTGCGCTTTCTCAGCGATGAGAACCGTGAAGTCCATACGGCCACACGCAACTGCCTTGATAGATTCCTTAGTGAGATTAGGCGCATTTCTCGGTTGAGGAAAGGAATCAGTGAATCTAGAAAATCAACAGAAGGGGCTAAACGCAAGAGAGTCGACTCTATTGATAGCATTGGAAGTGGACCAGTGGAATTAGACGACGACGCTTCAGATATGGCTAGTGAGGAATATTACGACGGTGGAGAAGATGGATCTGATGAGGAATGGATTCCGGGGCAGGATGTTAAGATTGAGTACACCCGGATTCTAGAGATTCTGACAGATACCTTGACGACGTCGAATGGTGAGTTCTGTCAAGTTTATACCACAATCACTTTGGGATTTGGTTTGCTAATGCCCATACAGATGAAAAGTCTTTGCTTGAATCCCTTCGCTGGATTGATGAGTTTCTCCAGATCTGCCCCGAAGAGGTGCTCCCGTTTACACCCAGAATTATCACACACATGTTGCCCGCCATCGCCAGCGGCGAGCAGTCGATTCGTGAAGCGGCTGCTCGTATCAATACCTCGTTGATGAATCAAGTGCAGTCTATTGTCGAGCCAGCTGCACAGCCTGGCGGTCGCCGTTCAACTGGACCTGCGAATGATACTGCTACCGATCCAGCTACATCTGGTCGAGCTTCAGTGGCTGCGACGCGTGACCAAGAAGGACGAGCGCCAACTCCGACGACTAGAAATCGGGTATCCCCAGCAGCCATTGCGCCTGCTGTCACTTCCCCCCCTGACACGTCATCACCGGCTCTTAACATTGACTACGGTGCTGCGGTCAATTCACTTACGTTGCTGTTTCTTGATAACCATGAGGAGACAAGAGTGGCGGCGTTGACATGGCTGATAATGTTGCATCAGCGGTCTCCCCGGAAGGTCATGACTATCAGTGATGGTACCTTCCCGGCTCTTCTCAAGACACTGTCTGATCCTTCAGACCAAGTTGTCATCAAGGACTTGTTGTTGCTTTCGCAGATTGCTAGAGTGAGTGAGGATGATTACTTTTCTAAGTTTATGGTGGATCTTTTGCGGTTGTTCTTTACGGATCGCAACCTTCTTGAGACTCGCGGAAATTTGATCATCCGGCAGTTGTGTGTCAACTTGAGCCCAGAGCGAATTTACCGCATGCTGGCCGATTGCATCGAAAGAGAGGATGATGTCGAGTTTGCTAGTATTATGGTACAAAACTTGAACAACAACCTGATTACGGCGCCGCAGCTTACGGAACTGCGTAAGCGCCTGCGGAATTTGGACTCAAAGGTATAGTCTACCAAGGCGAGGGACAATGTAGCATGGAGGGAAACTAACACGTCATATAGGAGGGCCAAACCCTGTTTGTGACCTTGTTCAGGTCATGGTGCTACAACTCGGTGGCCACATTTTCTTTGTGTTTGTTGTCCCAGGCCTATGAACAGGCGTATCATCTACTTCAGATATTGTATGTTTAATTACATTTTGAAGTAATACATTGTCACTAACAAGATCACTTTTGTAGCGCCGAACTAGAGATGACGGTGAATCTGCTGATTCAAATCGACAAGCTCGTTCAGCTTATCGAGTCGCCTGTATTCACCTATTTGCGTCTACAGCTACTTGAGCCTGAACGTTACCCGTATCTCTACAAGTGCCTCTACGGACTGCTCATGCTGCTTCCTCAATCGTTGGCTTTTGCTGCGTTGCAGAACAGACTGAACAGTGTCAGTGCTATGGGGTACTTGCACATTCCAAACCGAGCGTAAGTTGAACATACATGGCATAACATTGATGGGACCAAAAGACTAATACGATGATTCTAGTCCTGCGACGTCTTCAGCGTCCTCGTCATCCGGTCCCTTTGATCGATCTAGTCGTCTCAAGGGTCGTGATGATAATGGCATTCGTTGGGGTGAGTTGCTCGAGAAGTTTAAGAGTGTGCAGGAACGTGCACGCCGGGCACAGAGACGTAATGCTGGTGATCAGGACGAGCGGTACACTGCCGCGTTTTCAGAGATGCGCATCTCAGAGAACAAGAGGGGACAAAATGCGCCAGCACTCCCTCCCAAGGAGACTACACCAAATGCGCCAGCACCAAAGCCTAAGACGGCACTGGGGAGACAATTTGGAAGACTGGGAGGTGCTGTAGGTAGGAAGCGGAATCAATAAGTGTTGGAAGTAACATGGCGTTGTCTTTTGCTATTAAGTATGGTAGGAGTCTTGTCATAATACATTTGTTGATCATTATCATTATCATCGACGTTTCTGTGGTGTTTCTTGTTCCACGAGATTTTCAAACATGGCATCTCGTTCACGTGTTTTGTTTGCGAGCTTTGCTTTTATCTGGTTAAGCTCAGTCCTGGCAACGTTGATGTCGGTGGGTAGGCCCTGGAAGATTGCCATGGTAGCATCTAGTTCCTTTTTAACAGCCAGTAGTTGCATGTATTCCTCCTCTTCCTGGACAATTTCATCTAGAGAAGGCATCTCTTCAAATCCATCTTCATCCTCGGCTTCTGTGACGTGATGCAACAGTTCAGGTAGCATTGCCTGTTCAGTCTTGATACGCATTTCCACATCGCGAATGTTCCGGTTAAGGTAGACTGGTGGCCTCAATGTACCACCTGATAACTCTTCCAACAGGGCATCTGACTCGGGAATGGCTTCTGTCTCAATGTACTGCTTGAGTGTTTCGGTGCGAGCAATCATTTGCGCGGTGTCAAAAATTTGGGATTGGAGGGTAGTGAATTTCCGGGCAAGATCGGCGGGAGTGGGAGTTGGAGTCCCGGTGGAAACTGCCAGAGATGAAAGAGCCGTGAGAGCCGTTTGGCCTTGTCGGGAAAGGTTATCGTCGATGGCGGTTAGGAGGAGGGTGGATAGTGGGGGATCACCATTGTTGTTGGTGTCATTGGAGTGGTCAGTGAGTTGGGAGTGGGCTTCGGCGTTTAAATTGGTGATAAGCCGGTGGTCTTCGCTTGCAGACTCGTAGGCGGAGTAGAGGGATAACAGAGCGGAAAGGGTCGCTGGGTTCCGTTCGAATTGTGGGGGGCGCGAGGAGGCGTGGCGTTGACGATATAGTGTCGATAGCCAGGTGTCGATTATCGACCAGTCACGCGATGTTGAGGCGGCTTGGTGGACTTTAGAGGGGGAGAATAGAGAGTCTGGTGGGAGGAGATGTGGATGGGCCATTTTGGTGATGAGGTGATTTGCTTGGATTGTGGGAGTGGTTTATAGGAGATGATATGGGAGGTTCATCGTGCTCCTTGTGCAACCACACATGTAGACAGGATTTCCTGGGATTAGCCGTGCGTGGGGTAGTCACAAGGGTGTCTCCGAAGTAGCCGCGTTGATTTTCTTAACCAGCGGGATGGACGTTGTGACGAGTAAAGATGACCCTATCCTCGACGACACATGACCTTGGGTATCACTTTGACAGGAGGTTACGCACGCACATGCTCAAACGGTATGAGAGTCATGATTCGTGTTGGCGGTGGAATCTGCGGCAGTGGAATTGGTCTGAGCTCCGCGCATGTGCTAATTCCTGGGTACGCATGGTAAGCATATCTATGCATCTGGAATTTTCTAGAGTCTGAGTTGACGCGGGAGGTGACTATCTGGCTATTTCGTCGGTGATATTCATGAACTCTTCAAAGTAACTACTGTAGAAAACGAAGAGGATGTCTTAGATAGAGAAAATCAACTAATCGATAAGCCTTCTTTATCTATACTTTTTCTTTCTTTTGCATCATTCAGTTGTGTGCGGTTTCAGTGGTTACTGGTTCTGGACATGACGTCTTAGCGCATTCTGGAGGCTGCTTCCATTTTTGGTGACTTGGTAGGACGCTCAAAGGTGGCCAATTCTGACACTTTAACCTTTAACAATTTCTTAAACTGTTCTTGATTTTTTTGTTCTTCTTCTCTTTCAAATTATTTCATTTGTCGTTTTTTTTTTCTTTTACGTGGTTGGAGTATCCTGCTCTCATTGTTTTCTTTTGGTTCTCGGATACCGTCAATTCTGTTTTTTTCGTAGATAGTCCCGATTCGCTTCGAGATTGTCGTCATTCATTGCATTTACAACCCTTGATAACCCCACAACTTGGTCTGGAATCATCTTGTTCGCCATGCGCATCAATTTAGCCACCGTGGCGGTGGTTCTTACGACCATTGCCTCATCGGTATCCGGTCTGGTAGCCACTGATATTCCCGCCGACACGCCGGTTTCGAATCTTCTTTCTTCGGCTCAGATACATCTCTCTAAGGGCGAAACTTCGGATGCCCTTCTTTACTATGATGTGGCTGTTGCTCGCGATCCAAGTAACTATTTGACTTTGTTCAAGCGCGCGACTACGTATCTCTCGCTTGGGCGTGTTTCGCAGGCCACGGAGGACTTTATTCAGGTCTTGGTACTTAAGCCTGGTTTCAAGGGAGCGCACACCCAGTTGGCTAATATCAAGGCTCGTAATGCTGATTGGGACGGTGCGCGCACTGAGTATAAGCTCGCTGGCCTTGGAAAGGGTGATAAGGATGTTGATGAGTTAGAAGCCGCTGTGGCTGCTGCGTCATCTGGGTTGATTGCCATGGAGGCGCAAGAGTGGGATAAGTGTAGTAATGACCTTGGAGTCGCCATCCATGTGGCTAACCGGGCTGCTTCCCTCCGTGAGGCCCGGTACAAGTGCCGTGTGAATCAGGGTTCTATCGTCGAAGGTATCGCTGATCTCCAGCATCTTCTTCATATCCGGTCTAGCGACACTACACCCTACCGTATCTCTGCGGCCCTAGCCTTCTTCACCATGGACGATATGAACGCTGGTATGGAACATATCCGTGGCTGCTTGCTTTCTGATCCTGATTCCAAGGTGTGTTTGAGACAGCGCCGTGAGATGAAGAACTTGCAAAAGGCTATTGAGAAGGCTGTTAAGAGTATTGAAGGTGGTCGTCCATCTACTGCCATTAAGACTCTGGTTCCGGCCGGAGATGAAAAGGGTATTTTGGATGATGTCCAAGATGCCATGAAGGGCTTGGAGGCCGATGGGATTCTCCCGGCTGGTGTTCGCAGTGACTTGTACAACCGTCTGATTGAGTTGACTTGCCGCGCATTCTACGATGTAAGTTACCCCCACTAAAACCACCAAAAGATACCAAAATAACTAACCAACCCACCCAAATAGTCCGGAAGCAAGCGCGCCGCAGAATACTGTCCCAAGGCCCTCGAATCCAACGAAAACTCCCTCTACGGCCTCCTCCACAACGCCAAACAAGCCATGACAACCGAAGACTTCGAAGACGCCGTACGCATCCTCAACCAAGCCTCCGAAGCCCACCCCTCCTCCCGCCAAACCATTCAAGAACCCCTCCAAAAGGCCCAAGTAGCCCTCAAACGCAGCAAAAGCAAAGACTACTACAAAGTCCTCGGGGTATCCAACACGGCCGACGACCGCGCCATCAAGAAAGCCTACCGGTCGAAAACCAAGGAATTCCACCCTGACAAGATCGCCAAGAAGGGCATCAGTAAGGAAGAAGCCGAGAAGAAGATGATCGCCATTAACGAAGCCTACGAGGTCCTCAGTGACCCTGCGCTTCGGGAACGGTTTGATAGAGGTGACGATCCGAATGACCATGAACAGCAACGTCAGAATGCGAACCCCTTTGGGAACCGTGGTGGAGGCTTCCCATTTGAGTTTAGAGGTGGCGGTGGTGGTTTCCATGGTGGCGGGTTCCCTGGAGGTGGAAGTCAGCAGTTTCACTTTAAGTTCTAAGGTGTGTATGTTTTGGGTCATGGTGATGATGATGGCGATTAAGATAGTTGTTTGTTTAGTTTCACGTGTTTGCGTGTTGTTGTTGGAGTTTTGGTATGGATTTGGAACCAGGAAAAAGGGACCACTGCACTTTGATACAATCTGTTGTGTTGCTGACGGATGTTTAACCATACCTCGATCGCATATTTTGCATTACTTGGCCATGATGTATCAATATACTCTTTCTTGTAAACACACTTCAAGTTCTAATAAATATGAGTTATGCTATTTTTGGAAATTCGGTTTTAGCCACCGTCGGCAACCACATGATATCTCTCTTAGAGACACCATGTTGGCTATATACAAAAGATGGACAATAAAAAAGACAAACAACAGAACAGATCTAACAAGCCCAAAAACGCAGATACACAAAACACACTCTTACATGGAAACTGGCCGCCAGTAGTAGTCCCAACTCACTCCCTCTGTGTAATCGTCCGTAACTCATGATTGGATACCCACACCGAGTGCCGGTCTAACGAAACTCTCCGCAGTCGACTACGTTGAGCGCGACATCCATCAAATGACACTCGGCTACCGCAAAAACAAAACAAGAGAAATATATAGGCCGGACCAAGTCAGGGCCGAGCACTTCGGGGCTGGCAGGGAGAGGCATTCTAACGGGTTATCCAGTGAACCGGACGACGGCAACAGTGAACGACGCAAGTCTCTAGAAACACCAATATCCGTGGTGCCTTATGCGCCGACAAGAGTGAGAGTGAATGGGTTTGGCGAGAATCACAAGCTGCAAAGATGCCTTACGATGAATCGTTGCGCTTGATGAAGTAGGCCTTGGACGCCTCGTACGCCGACCAGCAGATAGCAGTGCTGGGCATAGTAGTCAAGATACGGGGACCAATACCCTTGAAGAAACCCTTGGCGCCCTCGCGAGCAAAGAGAAGCTTGCAACCGCCAATGAAACTGTTGACGTTGCGCAGCTCAGGGTCGGCAGCCGTGCCTCTGGTCTGAAGCATGGTCTTGATGACGTCCATAGGAGTAGTCAAAGAAGCAGCGAAACCACCAGCAACAGCACCAGCCGTGCAGTGGGTGAAGGGGTCGTACTTCTTAGAGGGGTTCATCGCGGTCGAAATAGACTCGTAAGCCAGGAATTGAAGAGCGGTAAAAGGCACCGTCATAGACAGCGTAGTGGGGTACGAGACGTAGAAGGCAGCGATACCCTCCTTCTGGTAGATATACCGGGCGCAGTCGGTCAGAGAGCGGTAGATTTGCCGGGAGTTCTGCATCTGCATGCGCTGCTTAATAACGTCAAAGGGGTTCATGAGGGCATCACTGGCAATGGTAGCGCAAGCACCACTGGTAGCTATAGTGTAATATGTCAGCAATTGACACATTGTAGGTGCCACACGGTCTTATGTGGCCGTTTTTGGCAACATACCGGCAGCAAGAGGGTGATGAACACCAGCCTGGTTGCCACCCATGACATGCTTGACAGCTTCATAGGTAGCAAAGTAAACAGCGTGCGCAGGACCTGAAGTTATATCTTTGTCAGAACTGAAGTAGAAACAAGTCAAAATGACGTGGTTTCCTTACCCGCACCAGCAATCACACTGGACATTCCACGCCACAAGCTGAAGAAACCCTCGGTCGAAGCTATTCTGTAAGCACCCTGGAAAACACCGCTGTAGGCAGTCGAAGAGCCGGTACCGATAACCTGCATTCTGGTCTATGATACATGAGGAGTCTGGTTAGCCATGCCACCAAGTAAAACCAGGAACATCAGACGACTAACCTTGATCGCATCGACAGGATACATGACAGTGTGTTCCTAAAAACGAAGTTCCCGTAAGTATATATGGTCGCGCTGTTGTTTCTAACGGACAATGACAAACGTACGGCAATACCAGCAAAGGCACCGGCTATCATGTTCTGGCCGAGCGAAAAGTTGGGTGGAAGAGCTTCATAGCTGCGACAAACGTCATGACTGGTTAGCAAACTGAGACCAATATATAACAACTTTCAACTGCAAAATCGAAAGCTCCAAGTACTTTGCGATATGGATGACTGAAAACAGGTGTGGACGGAGAAAGAAATGTCGGTTTTTGACCATCCATAGTAGTCCAAATGACGTGGTTGCAGCAACAAAAAGTGCAACACTTACTCATACTCCTCCTCTTCAACATGCTCAGCAGCACCAGGCTGGGCCATTTTGGCCACAGCTTCGGAGGCCTGGCCGAGAATTTTGTCCTGAATAGCCGCCAGATTGACAGCTGAAAGGGTATTTGCCGAAGAAGGCGTAAGCAAGAAGCAGACAGATAGTTCTGTTTCGTTTCTTGCGGAAAGTCGGCTTTCGGTTGGTGCGGGCGGCGACGGAGGACGACGATGCGGCTGCGACTGCGACTGCGGATTGCGGGTTTTTGGTGTGTGGGATTTTTTTGAGAAGCGTTATTGGCAGAAAAAAAAAAGAATTGGTAGAGGAGCGATGGAAAAGACCAGGTGCGTGGTACCAGCCAGTAAGGCTAATTAACGAGGTCGCTAAGCGGAGGCAGAAAAAACACAGGCTCAAGTGGGAAATTTAGCTGGTGCGAGCTTGTTAGGAGCTTCTCGGAGACTGTTGTCCTTCTGTCCTTCTGTCCTTCTGGGAAACGGTAAAGCGTAAGTTAGTTAGGATCTTGGGAAAGAAATAGCCAGATAAAAAGACGGAGATCGGATTTACTATATTTCGGGGTGAATATGAATCAAGTACTGGATGAATTCTCGGATTTAGAGACAAGGCTGACTACTTATGGATAATGAGGTTTGACAAAACGTGAATTTGAATTTACAGTGAATGTACATAAATGTCAGTTACCATGAGTATCAGCCACAGATGTTGAGAAACAACCCCAAATGCTTCGTGGTAGGTGCAATCCACAGTAACTTACTTTGATATAGTGGCTGTTGTACTACAATCTGTCTCTAACCAAACCAACATACGCTACTCATTGCAGTCTAGACTAGTATTCGGTCATATGAGTCGTTTCTTGTCGCCATCATAGCCAGTGTTACGCACTGGCATGCAGTTCCTTAGCCATAAACATTTGAATATGCATGTATTTACAGATATCAAACTAGCTTTATCCCCGATCATCGTCCAAGCATAGACGTGGCGTCAAACTGGATCAAAGTAATCACTGATTCTTTTCTTCTAGCTCTGACGTTTACATCGGTCATGGACCGGACTTGGAATCTATCTACGTGAGACAATGCCATCCAGGAACTATACGCTAGTTTCTAACGGTAATTGGTCATCTAATTTCTAAAGCTAGACATCGGATTCGCCTCAAACCAAGGAAATTTCCAAGATTGGAACTTATGATACATGTTACACATACGTAAATGATTCATCGTCAACCATGGACACCCTAATGAAATTTGTTTTCTGGTGACTCTATCTCCGAGGCCGCACATGGCTATTCTAAACCCGACTATTCTAGGCCTTGTCGATCCAACTAGCAACAGGCCGCGGTAAGTTCTATTTGGGTGTAAATGACCAACTAAAGTCTGACTGTAACCATGTCTGAATCAGTCTTCATCGACGGCTATTCAAGTCTGCCATTATCAGTCTTATCAATCTTGATTGACGAAGTTAGAGTGGGGAACACATGATCAAAATTTACTGCGAGGTTATGTAATAAAGGAAAAAAGGTTCTTTCCAACAACCAGGAAGAATAGTGTCTTCCTTTTGAATCGTGTGTTTAATATGCACATGTATCTGTTTATATGTATATACATACGTGTGTTAGGTCTTTTCTTCTGGTTCATTATAGACAATGGTGTTTCCCCTCTTCTCCCTCAAGAGTCATGCCTGCCGCTTAACGAAACAACTAATTAGCAACCTGCAGCATGATTCCCCACATCTTTGAACACTTCTGTGAGCACATGAACATATACAGCTGTATACTCGTTTAGACTAGAAACCCAGCCACAGTTTCTTTCTTGACTTTTCTTCTCTCCAATTCACAAAATGACCCACGGTGGAGAAAGGGGTCACAGCATATCCAAACCAGTTGTACATACATTGCGGGCATGAGACAATAAGTCATTTTCACTTTCAAAGTGTTTGGCTTTGTTTGACTATAACCCAGTCTTGTCTATGCCAAGACGAAAGTGGATTGTACAAAAGTACGAAATTCTCCAATTTTTTTTACGTCTAATCACTCAACGGGGCAACAGAGTGAGAACTCATGTTCTTACGTCATATCACAGCTATTTATCTTGACATCTAGGAACTGACATGTGATCCGTGTGTATGCGCCAAGAAATTTGATTACATTCCTTTGGTAACCCTACAGAATCGCAGTTTTGCACGTCTTCCAATATAAGTGGTTTTACGTGAAAAAGAAAGATTCATAATACATACTTCATATAGATCGACAGACCAATTACAAATCATTAAATAGCACCACCAGTTCCACCACCTGGCCGTTGACGATGAGCTTGCTGAAGTTGGTAGATGAGACCTAAAACTCCGGCATCCTCACCACGACGCTCGCCATCATCAGTTGCCAACGTTTCACTCTTGCTCTTCCTTGAGCCTTTACCTCCTGAAGTCTGCCACATGGACTCTCCTAACTCGCCATCAAAATCCTCTTCGGTACCCTTACTAGCAAGAGGACCACTTGACTCCTGACTTTCCTCGGCGATGTTGACTTGAGCCACAGGCTTACTGTTAGAATGCCTGGAACGATGGTGAACACTACGTTTAGAAGTTGGTCCAAACCCGTTGCTTGGTTGGTGATGAGGATCAAGAAGCATCGACCCCATAGGCGACGGTTGGGCCTGAGGAGCACCAGCGAATCTTGCTGCTCTTGCTACTTGAAGATGAGTTGTAGCGCCGCGACCACGCGGGGCACCATCACGACCATCACGATGTGCTGCTCCTACTCCATTTGTCTTGGGGCCTACATCTGCAATCGGCGAGTGAGCCATAGGCGGTTGATGCCCCGGGATACCCGTCTTGGGGTTGATGTAATAGTTATCAAGGAACCCATAGTAAGACGCTGCCATCTTGCCATGCTTAGTTGAATAGTAATCCTCGCGAATGTCGTGGCCGATACTACGGTTAGCAGGACCTCGACCAACGCCTTTCTTAAAGTCAAACACTGCAAAAGAGCAAACATATCCGAGACCGTCGACGTGGACCGTGAATTCTCGGAAAAAATCAATGATATTGTCGCAGCAAGTCGGCATGGATTTCCAGAGAACGATGGGGGTGGTGATGATACCGACAAGCTCTTCAACAAACACTATCAGTTTCATCTTGTACATATCCGCAAACTCCCTCTTGACGTCGAAGCTGTGTAGTCTGTTTTCCCAAGCATCGGGTTTGTATCGTGTATACTCAATTACATTCCGCATGGCGTAGTCAGGGTCGAACACCAACGTTTCTTCTTGAATTGAGTCCCGGGCACCTTTCCAAATAACACCCAGTATACCGAGGTAGAACAGAACAGTACGTTCAGGTGTGATTTCAAAGCCTAGGAACATCTTCTCGTCTAGCAGAGTCGCAATGGCTAGGACAGCAAGCAAAGAACCCGAAATAAACGAGACAGCTCTGAAAACACGGTCTGACAGTTTCTTGGGAAATTGGTCTAAGTAACGTGTCGCAAATGGATATGACATCTTCAGACGATCTTCAAAGATATGGGGTAGTTCGTTGAACTCCCGTAACTTCCACTCAGCCAGTGGTGTGTACCGTCGAGTTCCGACCTTGGAAGGATCTCTTTGATATTCCTAGAATAAAGAAAACCGGTCAGCTGCGGACTAAAATGAAGCATATAGGACAAGTCTACTTACATTGTAATATGTGAAAAAGTAAACAATTACAGCATAGGCCAGAACAAACGGAGACAATATCAAATTGACCACTGCTGCAAAGATAAACCTTTGGCGCAACTTTTCACTGAGTATGGCGCGATTATCAGCCTTGAGGAATTCAGGGTGAACTTGACCACGGTTATCAAAAACGAAGTCAATGACACAGTAGTACAAATACCACTCTAGAGTCCGACTCAAAACCGTTTTGCGACCTAAGAAAGGAACAGGGAACGACATGTCCAGAATGTCCTTGTTGATCATGGCAATAAAATAGTTATCCCGCCGCATTAACCTATTTGCCATATCATGAGCATCCAGTTTCTCTTTTGATTGACCACCAAGGAATTGTGCTGGACCGGGTCGCAGATTCAAGGCAGTAGCAGGGTTTTGATCGCGCAATGTCATGATACGCGCAACTACGTCTTGCCATGATATAGTTTGCATATCTTCTTCTGGAATCTCCAACAGGTAAATGTAAAAGTCCCGAATTTCGAACAGCCGGTATGCGTCGGTGAACAGTTGGACACACTTCCAGATAAAGTAACATGTGTAAAGCCAAATACCAAAGTTCCATATACTGGACATCTTTTGAGTACACTTAGGAACAAGCACCTCACTCAAAGAATTACTTTGGGATAGTTTGTTGTAAGATATGCACTGGGTGAGTACTGTGAGAAATGTAGCAATGAAAGCCGTCTCGCTATAATCAGCTCAAAAGTTAGCAGACTGTCACCAAGTCGCGATACACTGGTGACAACTTGACTTACATAATGTGCAAAGCTCGGTCAAATAATATACACCAGATTCCATTCCCGTTGAAATAGTCGTAGACCTCGCCCATGAATAAGTCCAAATTCGTGACGTTAACCCATTTCCACATGGCGCGCTCTCGTGGGTTTGACCTAATAGGCACAATAGAGCGTGCCACTTGATGCGACTGACTGGCATTCAGTTGGTTTGCAGGCCGACGACTGGATTTTGGTAGGTTGTGTCGTTCCGGTCGGATTGATGAATCTACCATGACGTCACGCAGTGGTGGCTGATATCGAGGATTAGGAGGCGGTGACTGACCAACTCGGATTGGTTTAACATTTGGGACCTCTACGAGCAAAGAAGCCGGGACATCGTTATCGCCATATTCGTCATGTATTGAGGTATGATTTGGTGGCTGATTTCCTGGTGAGCTTATGAGATTGGCGGTACTATCGTCCATTTCAAGATGGCTCTCCTCAAGAGCTTCTTGCCTATTTGTGGATTGAGGGTCGAGATAGTTGGCTTCAAGATTGCGTTCATCGTCAAGAAAACTCTCATCTGGGTTGCGCAGTCGTTCATAAAACGACTGGTTAACCTGCGATGGTCCATCGTTTCTATGTGGGAATGTCGAGTCCATGTAGAAGTATGGTCATATGGTCTTTGCGGCAAGGTGATTGTGGGGTTTCGATAAATACAACAAAATCGCCAGAAACATACGCGGCGGTGAAATGGGGGACGGAAGGTGCTGAATTTATAAACAAACGAAGTTAGATGTCTTTGTTAGTTTCTATGAAAATGATGAAGATAACTGCGTGATACGAAATCACAAGACGGTCGCTTTCAGAGACGTGCGACTCTATCAATCACAGTTGCCATGTGAGTAGGCAATCACGAGCCAAAGTTGAGCTGTGATGCCCTATATGGATACACCCTGTAATGAACTTGTTGCATGGTGGGCTCCTGTGCCCAAATTCCGAACTTACCAAAAGAATCAGCGCACCGCTTGAATTAAAGATATGCCTGAGTTTACTCGGATAAAAGGTCAACTAACTTGGATAAGGTACATCTAAGTGCAGAAGGTTTATTTCCCAGATGTATTTATCGACATCGATGTTCAACTCTAGATGAAGTTGGACACTCTATACTCATGAGGTGGACATAGCTCCTAGCCCCTCCAGTGCTATATAACCTCCTGTTTATGGTGCCTATCAGTAAACGCAATCAGACTCCCCTGTAGGGATGAATTCTGCCGGTAGTTAAATATTCACCGCTTACCCACTACAGTTATGTGATTGTGCTATAGGGAGTCTATAGTGTGTATCCTTGTACTGGGGGGTATCTTGCTTAATTCAGAATTGACAGCAACGACAGTTCCTCTTGACATGTGTAGCCATCACTAGAAACTCTTCATTTTTCAAGGTGCAACTTATAACTCCAGTATGGATACCACCAGAAAACAATCCCTGAGCACTGATGTGCGATCAAGTTTTGACGCCACTAGTCCCTCATCAGCATCACCTTCTACTTTACGTGGCATCACCAATCCATTGACATCTAAAGTCACCAGTGTTCTGTCCACCTCATTTGCTGACAGTGAGTTCCGTGACACTCTCACACTATTGGATAGTCGTGGTGTCAAGAACACACCCGAAGTTCGCCGTCAGCTACGTCTTGACTTACAAAAAGAGGTCATTTCTGGAAATGCCATAATTCTAGATGATTTTGGCCGCGTGGCCGAGGTAGGATGAATACACTTTGAGAGGGTATGTTCTGTAGCTCACATTATTCCGTAGCAACTCCGCCGTATTGGTACAACTTTAAATAAGCTCAATAAGAGCTATGCAGACATGAAGAATCAACTCCAGGGTGCACATGATCAGTCCTCACACATTATGTCTGAATCACTGGATTTGTTAGAGAAACGTGGCCGTATTGAAACCAAACAGGAGCTTCTTGAGAAGATGAGAGATCACTTCATACTTAACCAAGATGGAATTGACCTGTTAACGCTGACATCAGAGCCCGTCGATGAAGAGTTCTTCGATGTTCTGTCCAAGGCCAAGCGCATTCAGAAGGACGCAGAAGTGTTACTTGGTTTTGATAACCAAACACTAGGCCTTGAGGTCATGGAGCAGGTATCTAAACACGTCAATATGGCCTTCCAGAAGCTGTACAAGTGGTTACAACGCGAATTTAAGGGTCTCGATCTGGAAAACCCACAACTTCACCCGTCTATCCGCAGGGCTATCCGTGTCTTAGCAGAAAGGCCAACTCTGTTTCAAAACTGTCTAGACCTATTCGCTGAAGCACGGGAAAGAATTGTTGCAGATACTTTCTACGTAGCCCTCACTGGTATGGACACAGCTGGCCAGGCTCAAGGAGTCGCCAAGCCCATTGAAATGGCTGCCCATGATCCACTACGATATGTCGGTGACATGCTCGCCTGGACTCATTCCACTACGGTTGGAGAGCGTGAAGCACTTGAAGTTCTTTTCCTTTCAGAAGGAAATGAGATTGCTAAAGGTTTAGAAAGCGGTCGTAAGACTGAGATGTGGGCCTTAGCAGACACTGATGAGACTGTCGAGAAGCCGTTTGATGCTGAGCAGGCTCTAAATGACTTGGTCGACCGTGATATTTCTGGTGCCGCCCGCCATCTTCGCCAGAGAATTCAGCAGGTTATTCAAAACAATGAAGAGACAATCATGGCGTATAAGCTTGCCAATCTACTAAGCTTCTACCGGGCAATGTTTGCCAAAGTTCTGAAAGTTGATTCTGCTCTCATTTCGCTGGTCATCAATCTAGAACAGGACGCTTTGCGCCAGTTCCGCTCACTAGTTAGAGATCACATTGTAACTCTGCAAACAGACCTACAACAAGCACCCGACAATCTTGCTACCCCGGGTTTCATGGATGAGGCGCTTGAACAACTCAAGTCTATCATGAAAACCTATGAGGCCTCTATTAACATGACCCAGGATCAGGAGGCTGACTTTGAGCCAACACTTGTGGAAGCTCTTGATCCTTTCCTGGCTGGGTGCCGCTCAATGGCTGAGAATCTCACCCGGCCTGACGATTGTATCTTTCGGTTCAACTGCCTATCAGCTACATTATCTGTTCTTGAGCCTTTTACATTCACTAAGCGTCGTCAACAAGCACTACAGGTTGATATTCAAGAAGAGTCCACTACACTAACAGCCTCTCAATTGTCGTTGTTCAAAAACAGGTGTGGGTTAGAGGACATATTCACTGCTGTAATTGGTATTGAAGCCACTGATGAGCCGGCACTCCGATCCTTGCGATCCAAAAAGGCCTTCTCTGTTGCATCTCTGGAAACAGCACGCCAAAGACTTGATTCATTCCTTCCTTTGGCTGTAATGGACGCAATGGAAAACATCAAACTCTTACAGGATGTCACAACTGCACGCCAAATCACTGAAGATGCAACTGAAATGTTTTGCGTCGAGTATGAACATTTGGAGGATATCCTTTTGGCAGAAGAAGATCACGTTGCCCGTGATGGAGATGAGGATATCATACCACTCAGGAACATGTTTCCACGTACTGCTAGTGATATCCGTGTTTTGTTATCATGATGCGATGAATATAGTTTATTTTCCTGTTTTCATCTCTATAAGTTGTGTGATTGGGTAAAAACATCCAAAAATATCTACAATCACTGAATGACTGTTTCGGTCTTCTTCAACTTTGTCATTTACCATTCAAGATCATTGGACTTGTATTTCAAGGCAACAGTGATCGTTGGATAGGGTTGATAACCCTGTCACCCACATGGGCGAGTAGCCGACGTCATAGTATAACTGGGGTCGTATTAATAACCGGGGTTAAGAAAAGTACCAGCCGTCATGTAATCAGAATTTCCGCATCTGGAAACAACCAAAGCACATCCACATTGACCAAAACGTAACGGCTAAAGCATGCTTCGGTAGCCCTTAACCGCATTCTGTAGGCTTCAGTTTCAAATAAGTAAAATGATAGCCTTTTGACACATGATCTGTAAGTATTTTTCATGTAGAGATAGCTTTCTCCGGCCCTTGCCAAGAACATGGCGCAAGTAGCTACAACACGAGTCGGCCTACGCTAGAATAGAATCGTTTGATGCGCTAAAAGCCACTATAGTCGCCCTGTCGACTTTGGCCCAATGTGGGAGTAACTCCAATGAGGCAATGAGGAGGAAGGAATTCGTTCTTGCAATGAAGTGAATCAATACCTTCGCCACAAGTGAAACTTTCTTTTCAATTACTTTCGTTTCTACTTGCCATCTAATTATTCCATCTTTGAGTTATCAAGTGTGATTCTATCTCGTGCTTGTCGTGCCTTTTACTAAGATTTGCATCGACATCATCGATATTACTACATTTAACATCAAGTTATCGTTCGCTTTTGTCGAAGTCTATATACACGTGATAGCTTGGGACGCAGTGAAACCAACGCCTACCATTCACGTTTCTCGGTTGATCTCTTAGAATAAGTCTTGCGATTTGGCAAAATGGCTAGTCCATTGAGAGTTCTACATAAAGAAAGCTTTAGTCGATGCTCTGCTGCAATCGCATGTGAAAACAAGGTACATTTTGAGATCGATTTGTCAAATAAAGTATCACATCTAATTATTGATATTTAGGGCGACGACGAGAGTGCTATCAAAGCTTGGTCTTCAATATTGAGTGACATTTCCCATAGCCCCGCCGTTGAACATTATTCTCTTCATGGACCGTCTACAGAAACCGAAAAGAACGTCATGGAGGCACTTCATGAAATTCAATACCAGTGCCGCGAACATTTGGACATCCTGAATGCCTTGAAGTTATCGAAGCTGGGCATTGATGAAGACTTTCAACAGCCAAGTAACAAAGCTCCACCTCCTCCGCCGTCTCGTCATGGCGTACCGTTAGAAAATTCGCGGGCGGCATCGACAAATGCAATTCATGAGCTCGTTGGTAGTTTTCCAGAAAAGACTACACCGTTAACTAGATCCTATACAACGAGTACAAGCAAAACAGGTGTTTCTTCGACAAATGATTTCGTTAAATCCAACTCCAATGATGCGCCGGGACAACAAACTTCCGAAAGATATACCATGCGCACTACTTTGAGAGGACCCAAAACTGACGACAGCCCTCCCCCCAAAAGTGGGTTCTTCGCTAAACTCGTCGACAGGCCAGGAGCTAATAAGGCGGCATCATTGGCCTGGGCGGCTATGACGGGAAATGGAAAAGGAAAGGCGGAGACAACCGTTGTACCGAAGCTTCCGGCATCCTTACAACACCAAAGCTATGAATATGCGATCCAGTCCACACGTATGGTATCTAGGCCTTCTGTGGAAAGAAGCGCATCGAACAGACGCCCACCAGTAGACAACACTCCGATGTCTAATTCTAGTCCTTCCCTGATATCTGCGATGGCTGCATCTAGTGCACTTGGTGTATCCAATGCGACTGAAGGATCATCACGCTCATACAACTCGACTCCTCGGAACCTCCATCGCCCCGGTATATCGCATCCCCCATCTTCATCTAGATTTATCAACATGGATCGAAAGATTGATCGTAGGCCATCAGATATTCGTCGAAAGCCAGTCGCCAGATATGACGCAAGTTACAGAAACGATGGTGCTGGGTTCCCCCAAGAGCCATCGCCACCATCTTCATATCGTTCGTCGTCTGATGCCTCGTACGGTCCAGTGCAACATCGCCGGAATAGACACGAGCGCGTGCCTTCGTATGGGGCACATGACTACGAATCAGCAAGCTCTAGTTCCGGTTCTTTCGTAGAAGAGGAATCCATGGATCCGGCTGACGTTAAAAGGAGGGCATGGGTTGCTAAAAAGAAAGAGGTTATGGCAAATCTACCATCTGGTGTCGACCCCGGAGCGGCTGCTCAAATTCTCGACGAGATCGTGGTTCAAGGCGATGAAGTTCACTGGCAAGATGTTGCTGGATTAGGTGGTGCCAAGGCTGCTTTGCGAGAGGCTATTGTGTATCCATTGTTGCGTCCCGACTTATTCGGAGGTTTACGTGAACCTGCTGGTGGTATTCTCTTGTTCGGACCACCAGGCACTGGTAAAACAATGATTGCGCGGGCCTGTGCTACGGAGTCTGAGGCGACTTTCTTTTCCATCTCTGCTAGCAGTTTGACAAGCAAATATCTGGGTGAGTCCGAGAAGCTCGTCAGGGCTTTGTTTAGCCTGGCCAAGGTGTTTTCCCCGAGTATCATTTTCGTAGATGAAATTGATTCTATTATGGGCCAGAGATCCAGCTCTGGTGAACACGAGGCTTCTAGGCGCATCAAGACGGAATTCCTTATTCAATGGAGTTCTCTCCAGCGTGCAGCTGCAGGCAAGGAAAGCGAAAAGGTAGCTGCCAAAGCACAGCGAGTTCTTGTGTTGGCTGCCACTAATCTTCCATGGGCTATCGACGAGGCCGCTCGACGTCGCTTTAGTCGTCGGCAGTACATTCCCTTACCAGACGAATTGACTCGCCGGGCTCATGTTTGCAATTTATTGGCTAGCCACAAGCATAACCTTTCGCCTGAAGAAATTGAAAAGCTTGTAGTTTTGACTAATGGTAAGGCGCAGCATCCTAAGTTTCACGTATAGGTTTACTAACACGGATTTTTTAGGATTCTCTGGATCTGATATCACGGCGTTAGCCAAGGATGCTGCCATGGGGCCTCTTCGGTCCCTTGGTGAGGCAGTGCTAACAATGTCCAAGGACGACATTCCCGCTATTTCGTTTGTAGATTTTCAAAACAGTATGCTACGGGTACGTCCAAGTGTTAGTACCGAGGGTATCAAGCAACATGAAGAATGGGCACAGCAATATGGAGAAACAGTGCGTTCAACATGAGTTAGAAATATATAGAGGTTCCAGTAGACGGTTACACAAAAGAATAAGTTTTGAATTGAACAGCACAGTCAAGCTTTGTGTGGGCTCTTCCGTGACAAAATATGCGAAACTGTTTCCAGCGCAAGCAGAAATAGATAACTGGTGGTACATCATATGTTACAATACTGTCAACTTGACAGTGAGGCCCCTTCTCCAACGGGCTCTATATCCTCCTCCAACATCACAACACTCAAGTATGTCTTTAAGAAGAGGCCTCGGGTGTTTGAGCAGCAGCCCGTCCTTCATTTTCCCGGGCTAATTGGGCTGCTCTCGCGGCCTTCTTAGCAGCCTTAGCCGCAAGAATCTCCTGCATCTCAGCCTCCTTCTTCTGTCGCCTCCGCTCATCCTTAACAGCCTTCTTTTCTTCGTAAGCGGCTACTCTCTCCTCGAAAGTAGGAACTGGTGGGCGCTCTTCTATCGGAACGCTGGCGGGAGCAATGATGTGTTTGACAACATGGCGCTTGTGGGTTGATGTGCGCCAGCCGGGGGTGATGGCCACCACGTCGCCGGTCCGAAGGGAGTCGTTGGGATCGTGGACGAGGTAGTTGGTTGGGACTGAGAACCACTGTAGAGGGGAAGTATGTATGGTTAGTATATTGTTGTGGAAGACGTATTGTGGGTGTCCTGGCCGGGGCTCAGCTAGGTCGGATGGAAGAGGCGAGAACTCACCTTTGACACTCTACTGTTCCACTTCTGAGTTCCAACGCGAACCTTGGCAGTCTTCTCCATAAGGCCGGCTGAGATAACCACGCCGTGGAGTTCACGGGTGACTCTCCGGGCGGCCACAATGAAAGGGCTGGTCATTGTAAACGGGCTGTCTATCTGAGAGAGGTCCAGGGAGGCGAAAAGGAAGGCGTCAAAGGGATTACCGAACAAGTCAATGTCCAGAATCAAAAAAGTAGTTATGGGCCTGCAATTCTCGGGTCCCAGAACTCGGTGATGTCGTCAATGCTGCTTTGCGCCGGCTCGCGGGCGTTTCCAATTGGCCCCACTAAAAATCACTGCAGAAATTCGAAAAGAATGCTTAGTCAGGACTTTGATCACGTGTCGGAAATCATGTTAGGGATGAGAGGAAAGGGCAGGAATGAACAAAGGCAATTATGTTGCCCGAGGTGATGGAGATTTTTCAAATATGGATATTGTACACGTGTGTGTATCAGTTGGGTTTGGTTTTTACATAGGAATCGCTATTGAAAGTTGTTCATACCGTCAAATGATGGCTTTCGCACACGTAGAAGTGTTGTAAGATTAAGGGTTAATACGTCACAATCAAGGGTTTTTACCCTCCAAATACGGCATACGATTGAGGGAAGTTCAAGATATTGTTTTCTAAGGGTGTGAACGATTACGAATTATCACAAACCACAATCAGTTGTAACGATCTTCTTGTTCACCGAAAGTCTACAGCGCAAACAACAATGTCATATCTACTTCTCTCAACATCACCAAATCACGGGCCCGTAGACTTTTTTTGACAAATGCATGGAGCTGCCCCACTACAAAAGTTTATGGTGACTGGCTAAACTGCCGCTTTTGGGATCATTTGGATGGGGATCGGTACGGCCTGGAGGGGCGATATGGCAGGCTTGATACGTTGAGTGACAGGGATTATGCAGGAACTGACTGGGAAGATGCTGTAATACTCTAGGGAATTTTTAGATTCTCTAGAGTAAAAATTTCCTGGGCACTTGGCCAGCACGTCAACTACCAACGTTGAAACTTTTTTTTCTTTCTTGTTCACGATCTTTTTGTGGCATCTTTGCAACTACTACATTCTATTCTTCTAATATTGCACTTACTCGTAGCACATATTGATTTGCAAAGTTCAGCGTTGATCACCAATTAAAACTCCTTCTTTAACGCCTATACCCCTACGAATTTTTGGTCTTTCCGTTTGCGCTATCGCAAGTTCATCAAAAATCCAATCACATCAAAATGTCTTCCAGTGATCAAGAAGCCTCGAGAAAGCGTCCTCGTAAGTACTTTCTAATCTTGTTAAGATCTCCTTGTTATCTCAATCCCACATGATGGTACCTTCCTTAATCTGTCAATCAGTTCCTGGTCTGATCTGAACTGGCATGTATACCCCAATGGATCATGTGCCTATTCTACTACCTCCAAATTTGCCATCAGACGTTTTTCTTCATTTTATACACTTTTTTGGCAGTTACACATTTAGCTAACAGGAAATTTTACAACATGTCAGGCACTCAATCTCTTCCTCCTCCGGCCCTTCCTAAGCTTGTCGCCGAGCAGCACACCCCGATTCCGGCCAGCGACAAGGACACTAAGCGTTTGATTGTCGTTCTTGCCAACGCCAGTCTCGAAACTTACAAGTCCTCCCACGCTACCTCCCGCAGCAGTACTCAGAAAGATGAGAAGTACTCTCTTCTCAACAGTGACGAACACATTGGTGTCATGCGCAAGATGAACCGCGATATTAGTGACGCTCGTCCTGACATCACTCACCAGGTATGGCTTTAGTCCCGGGTTTGCTGCTCTATTCCTCTTTTGGGCAACTCAGGTCCGTGTTACACAGATTCTCAGGCTAACATCATCGGATCACAGTGTCTTTTGACTCTTCTCGACTCTCCTATCAACAAGGCTGGCAAGCTGCAAATCTACATTCACACTGCCAAGGGTGTGTTGATTGAGGTTTCTCCTACCGTTCGTATTCCTAGAACCTTCAAGCGTTTTGCTGGTCTTATGGTTCAGCTTCTTCACAGACTCTCTATCCGCTCTACCAACTCGCAAGAGAAGCTTCTCCGTGTTATCCAGAACCCTATCACGGATCATCTTCCTCCCAACTGCCGCAAGGTCACCCTGTCCTTCGACTCGGAGGTTGTTCCAGTTCGTGACTACATTGAGTCTTTGGATCCCGCTGAGAGCTGCTGTGTATTTGTTGGTGCTATGGCTAAGGGTGCTGATGACTTCGCCGATGCTTGGGTTGATGAGAAGATTTCCATCTCCAACTACAGTTTGTCTGCCAGTGTTGCCTGCAGCAAGTTCTGCCACGCCGCCGAGGACGCCTGGAAGATTCTGTAAACAAATTACTGCTTCACTTTCTCCCTGGGTACCCAGAGCTTACTAGCACACAAGCCATATCTCACAGTATTGGTTGTTTTTGTGATTTTCAATCTTTTACATTAGCACACCTATGCTGTGCCGACGGCTTCATGAGTCGATCACCAAAGGACTGCATATTAGTGCCGTGAAACGTACATTATGTGACCTTTGTGGTATCCTATTGATACGACTGCCAACGTTTTAGTTGTTCTGCTACGCAAGAGATGAAGCAGAGAGGGTAACTGGTGACGCCTCTGATTGTCTCTAGTCTCACTAGCTCTGACTTTCAGTTGCTCTAGTTATGCCTCGTGTGAAGAGTAGGTGGTATTGATCGCGTGATGGTGGATGTTGCACGCGAGAGTTGAGAGACAAGTCCCGACCTAACTCGGGGCTTGGTCCGCATTGAGCCTAAAAAAAAGAAAACAGAAAGTGCGCATGAGGTGCGTACGTGGTTTGTCGTCCATTTATAATCATTTGGGCGGCTTGTGATGTTGAGTTGGTGTTGTTGTTTTTGTCCTGTTTGTCTGTTTTTTATTATTATTCGTTGGTCGTTTCGTGATGGACTTAAAGTCTATCATGTTCTAGACCTTTCCTTTTTGGTTTCAACCTTTCACTCCTCTTTGGCTCAGGTAGTGCGGATCACTACATTACCAGAGAAAAGCCACAGTATCTTGCTCACACTCCACATACAACATTGCTGGAAGTTGTCGGGTCTAGATCTGGGACACTTGGAGTTACCTGTATTTGCTTACGCTATCGCTGTTTTCCACAACCAAAACATGGGGCGTTCAACAACGGGTCCAAGACGCTTTTCGTCGTCTTCTGCTTGGTTCTTCAACAGACCAAGCCTTCTCTCCCTACATCCCTCCTATCTTGTTTCCTTAAACAAGTCGCCCCCACCCAAATCTTCGCCTTCATCTGACTTGCTGACATCGGCTAAACTCTGTCTATAACTTGAGATATGCATGAGAATTACATCTTCTATGCACCGCACCACAGATCAACTAGTGGAGATCTATGCGGGGGTAGTCGGATATTATCACGGACTAGCCAGTTACGATTCATTTGCCAACCGACGTGTGGGCAATCATGAGACTTGTGCTGTGCAATGATGTCTATGATTTGGTGAAATCACCTTCGGGTCTAACATACAGCTTAGAAATATCAAAAATCACCTTAGTTGTCTATATCATGACATGAGCCCTGATCTCATGGTTTCTTGCCCCGTTTTCTTTTGTCGTGAATATGCACCCCATGTACCATTTTGATCCATCTGCACGTTTATGCCACTATATTGAGGGGCCTATCGCTCCATCAGCTGGGGTGACTGTCCCAAGGTGTACTTTGACTGGTCTACACAGCCGCAATCTTCTGCAAGTCCCGCTGACGTCCCAATATGCTGCCAAGTGGGCCAGCATGCACCACCACCATGCAAGTATATGGCCCGTCTCCATAAGACAATAACCAAAAGGATAAAACCAACAACTTCCTCGGCTCCCTTTCGCCTCATCTACGAACCTTGGAGCGGGGTACGGATTTTGAATGGCGAAGTGCGTAAGCGAAGAGCCTCGAACCCGTAAGAAGACCGTATCAACGGCATCCAAGCCGTCTGGTACCGGAGACTTGGCCGATGTAGTCCTGGATATTGCGGTACGATTTCAACAACGTGGTTGGGTGTGGGTCTAATGGTGTAAAATGGCTGGATTTGTTAAATAACAACCGGTTTGCGTAGGTTCGGGTGTTTGGACTAGGAAGACAAACTGGCAACGACTCGGCGGTGTGTAGGATAACAAGGACGAGTGTGGCAAAGCACAGGGAGCTTGGATCAGCGGACCATCATGACCTTGGAGAATCACGGCTCACAGTAGACTGTGTAGAGTTGGGCCTCATTGGCATGTCATATTATGTCATAGGGGTACACACACACTAGAGTGTCATACCGGCCTCAACCGGTTTTGACCGTGATGTTAACGGCCTTGTGATTGGCCTAAAATAGTCCTCACAGCGTTTATCTAGAGGGAAAAAAGTTTGTGTGTATACTCTCCAGGGGGGTAGTCAGGCTTAAGGCACTTAGACGCTGGGTTTTTACCCCCTGTAGTTGTTGGGTTAGAGGCCCGAGTTAGGCACTGTTGACAGTTACAATTCCGCCCGAAAATAGAAACCTCAGGAGATCTTCAGTTGGGCTATGGTTCTCCAAAGTCAAGGCTCGTCGTAGGTATGCAAAAGTCTACGGGCAACATTCCCCAGGATTTGTAAACCGTCATGACCAAGATTCGCTCAATAGAGATACACCACGTTATTTGCACAAGAGAAATTCGGTTCGGGGTCCAGCTTCACACAAGCTGCGTTACATTGCATCCATTCAGGGGACAAGTTCAGTCTATCAAAAGACCGGAAAGCGAGACCACTGGTCGTACTGTCACGCTTTCCTAAAGAGGGAAGGAGACGACATACGAACTTTTCTATCGGGGAATGTGGTGATTCAAGCCCTAGCTGGGGTGCGGCGGTTCTGGGTTTAAGCGCAGACAATCCCGAGGCCACCGATCCGACCTGTCATCGGGGCTCTGGATCTATTGGGGATTACTAGGTTGTATCTGAAATGCGAGTGTACGGGGGACATATATTGTCATCTCGGTACCTTTGCGCGCGTCTCGTGATTCTGGGTTGTATGGGATGTAGAAGAGGCTAGATCATGGTCTGCAAGACGGACGACCCACCGGCCGGAAAAGAAGACCACATGGATGCAGGTGTTGTGCCAACAGAGTGTGTACGGACATGGACAGATATACTCCTTCGGTCCAGATGTGCCGTGTAGATCCTAAACGGAGAGGCGAATATCAGCTTGTAACCAATGAGTTGGCAGAAGTGAGTGTTGCCTTGGTGTGTTACACTTTAGACGGGGCGGGCTCGGAACGGCTATCTTTCAGCCCCATGGATACATCACGTACGCGGGCCGGTAGTGGGTATACATTGTGTAGGATCTCATAATGTGTAAGATGTTGCATGTTGACCGATATTCATATGAAATAATGTTAGAAAGATGACATATGTACAAGCGTACATCATAACGGATGTATGCAGCCAGCCTCATTTATTAGTGTCCATTGAATAGGATCTTGTAACAAGTCGGGAGTACTCGAAAAAGAAGCTAAGGATTTCAGTTTCAAAGTTAGAGCACCGTATTGCCATAAAACAAAGCATCCTTTGTGCCTGACTTCTTGTGCGTTCCGCTGTCATTGTTCACTTAAACGGTTATGTTCTTAGAAGATTTCTCTTTTCCATTCTGTCAATGCACGCACAAACAAAGCGTAGCGTGTTAGTCGCATAACATGAGGTAGTGAAGTTATTTCTCGAAGATTAAACTAGTTAGTAGACAACTCAATATGATGACGTCTGGAAAGCCCGAGTCTTCGCCTCATATAGATTATAATGCCTGCTAGATCGCCAATACATGGTCTCGAGCAAATGCAGGCCATTAATCAAGTAGATTATGACCAAGCAGTAAAACAAATGTGCATATACACTATGAAATAGTTACATCTGCAAGTCTACAGGTTATGTTTCTATTCACTACGTATATTGTCACGTAGACGTCCGTGCTTTCTCCTATACCCGGCATCGCCTTGGGCGAACATTTGTAGTGCTGGCAGGGTGGGAGGGACCTACGCTACGCATGAAGTTTGTAGGTGCAGAAGGTGCCTCTCGCTCGTTCGCTGAAAGTGCAGGAGCATGTACCAAGACAACGAATGGCTGGATTCTTAACTAGAAATTGTAGTCTGACAGAGAAAGTACCTTTTTTTGAATTTCGCGGTGTCCGGCCTAATGAGATCATCATGGCTTGAGAAGACTAACCTATGCACTCTTTGTAAATTCACTTTATTTTTTAGATTCTTCTTCTCTTCATCTTTATTTCTTTTCCCTTGCACAAATGTGCATTGATGGTTAAACATTTGATGGTGGACGCCATCGACGTCATTAAACGAAACTCTCTAAGTCCGCTATTGGTCCCTGGATGTTGTCCCGCCACTGCGGCCACCCATATTACAGACTACTTAAGCAGCCCCAAGTTTTTCCTGGTTACTTCAATCCATCGGTTCCAACTTGTAGTTCGTGATCTGGCATCAGATTGGGCTATTAAGTAAATCTACGCACCCCTCTTCACTACAGTTACTATACACCCCCATTCTGATCCAGACATTCGACCTCATCCGCCTCGCTTGGCTGCAAGTCGGGCTCCTAACCCACACCCTGCGATCCCACGACCTGATGCTACACCCTGTCTAGTCCAAGCACTTGCACGCCGACCCGCTGGTTCATGAAGCCCAGGTAGACTGAATACTGAGCATAGCGTCGTGCATGAGCTACATCTACGTATGTATATATAGTTGACTGTGTCCCGCCCCTTTCCCCGCTCTTTCATGATGACTATCCCAATCATCCTAGTCTCCGACCTCCCCACTGCAACATCCTTTTATGCAGATATTCTGCAACCTCTTGGCCTCAAGTTTATAAGTTTGCCAACTTCTTCTCGTTCCCTTACAAAGCCTACTACAAAATCTTCCTCTAAAAAGGGAACCACCAAATCAACCGTCTCTTCAAAACCAAAACCAACATCAAAATCTGTCTTTTTTGGTCATTCATCTACTCCACTTCTTGAACTTCGTGAACAAACAACCGGAAAGTCTATTCGTCCAGGTCATCTCGTTCTTGCCTCAAACTCCGACTCTGCCATATCAGAGTTCCACGCTCGTTGCCTCAAAGTCTGTGGTAAAAACTACGCCATGTCTACCTCCCTTGCTCACCGGGGACGTGCCCTGGATAAGGATGGAAATGCTCTCGAGGTTGTTCGCAGATCAGGGACCCAAAATACCCGTATTGCCAACTGGAACAATGAAGTTGCCATGTCTAGTACTGGAGCTCCTTCAACCATTGTCACCTCGGTTCCTAGCAGCGTTCATATGGCCAACACATCGGTCAAACGTACTTCGAAGACCAAGACCAAGTCTACACCCAAGGAACACAATGCTACTGGAGATGGTTCACATTTTGATACCGCCGGTGTTGCTGTCCTTGGTTTCCTAGGTGCTGCTGCTGGTGCTGCATATGCCATCCATGCTATGAAGAATAGCAACGGCAAGAAGGAGTCTTCTAGCTCAAAGTCCAAGTCTTCTGAAAAGTCCAAGTAAGTACATATATAAGACATATATTATATCCAGAACGTTTAATTAACTCAATATCTAGGTCCAGTAGACCTTCTAGTCGTGCAACTAGCCCAGCAAAGACCTCCCGGAAGCCTATGCTTATGGAGAGCCAGCCACAAATTACGTCTCCTCTTGTCAAGAGCTCTGGAAACTATTCGGAAGCCGAGCTTGATGCCTTGGCTGCCAAGCTCAGAGCCGATGGTCACGCAGGCGGCGCGAAACCACAACAGCAACAGCAACAACCATTATACAGTCAACCACCCCGAACCAAGCAGATGGCCAGTGATCCTGATGACTTTGAGACAGTTGTCGATGGTAGTCAAAAGTACGGCGTTCCTTCATCCTCATCACGGCCATCTGCCTCCAAGAGTAAGGGTGCCCAATTGTCCGAGGAAGAGCTTTCAGCCAAGGCCGCCGAGTATATCCGCAACAAGAACGCCAAGTCTAGCGGTTCACATCAAAGCCAGTCCAAAAGCAATGCCAACAGACTATCTGGGATTGCTTTGGCTGCTCTCCAGAGTTACGAAAGCTCGGGACATCGGGGTGGAGCTGGACCTGATGATTTTGAGACTGTGATCGAATCCGGCGGTGACTACGACAAAGAGGCGGAAATGTTGAAGCTTGCTGCTCACCATGGGGTCAAGGGTGGTTATGATACCAGTGATGGACGAAGCATGACCCAAGGCCGGTCTAGCGCTAAGGCTAAGTTCGCTGGTGCTGCCGCTGCTGCTCTTCTTTCCGTTGCTGCTGGCAAGAGCAAGAGCAAGGGTCATCACGGCGTGGCTGATGACTTTAGAACTGTTGTTGGGAGCGAAGCTGGCTATGACAAGGAAGCTGATATGCTTAAGTTGGCACAAAGTCTTGGTGTCCAGGGTGGTTATGATGTGGGTGATTTCAAGTCACATGTTGGCTCTGGCTCCAGACAGAAGAGATCAGTGCCATCTCCTCGTATGAACCCCGTCGCCTATTCTGGCGGTGGTGCTGGTGGCGACGATTTCCGGACTGTTGTAGATGATGGAGATGACTACGACAAGGAAGCTGATATGCTTAAGTTGGCACAAAGTCTTGGTGTCCAGGGTGGTTATGATGTGGGTGATTTCAAGTCACATGTTGGCTCTGGCTCCAGACAGAAGAGATCAGTGCCATCTCCTCGTATGAACCCAGCTGCCTACTCTGGTGGTGGTGTTGGTGCCAGTGACTTCCGGACTGTCGTGGATGATGGAGATGACTATGACAAGGAAGCTGATATGCTTAAGTTGGCACAAAGCCTCGGTGTTCAAGGTGGTTATGACGTCGGTGATTTCAAGTCACACGTAGGCACCAAGGGTCACAAGGCTGCACCTCCTGCTCGCACTTTCAGTCCTCCTGCTGGTCGTGGTTTTGCCGCCCCTGTAAATGACTTTCGGACTGTAGTTGACGATGACGGTAGTGATGATGAACGTGAACGTGCCGCAGCTGCACTCCGTGCTCAGTTTGGCGTCGGTAGTGATCCTGACTACCAGACTGTAGTCAACGCTAAGCACAAGTCATCATCCAAGTCCAAGTCCTCTTCTAAATCAGCTGCCAAGTCTCCATCGGTCAAGCCTACTCCGGTCAAGTCTAAGTCTTCTTCCAAGAAGTCAGTCGTGGCTACCAAACACTCCCACCACACTCCCCAAGAAGAGCCCGATGATTTCGAGACTGTTGTAGAGCGACCCCGCGAGTTGATGAAGTTTAAGGGCGAAATTCCTGCCGACTTCCGTACTGTTGTTGGCGATGGTGAGCCTCGCAACTTCCACCTTGGTGACAAGTCTCGACCGGATCTGGTTGATGGTGCTTCCGAAGTGGGGCACCGTAGCAAATCACAGAAGTCATCTTCCAAGTCACATCGCCATGAGAGTCATAGCAAGTCTTCGGGTCATCACTCGAGACATCACAGTCGCAGTCGCAGTATTGCGAAATCAACTGTCTCTATGAGCAGCAAGGTGTCTACTCGTGCTCCTCCTACTGAGTTTTACTCAAGATGGGATACTGAGACTGTAGTACCTGGTGACAGTATTAGCCAGGTCGGTCGGTAATTTGTTTTTTTACATTTGTGGTGGTTTTTACTTTTGCATTTATCGTTTGTTGGCATACACATATACGCACATACTGCACCACGGATACAAGCCGCGTGTGGATAAACTTTGTAGAGTATAAGATTACGTCATTCCAGGTGGTGGGTGACTCGTTATTATCGAGTCTTCGAGTCTTCGATTAGTAGATTTGTTTTTTGTACAATGCTTTGGTATTTTTATAGTTTTCTTTCTTGCAATGAATTGGATGAATTGTTTTACCCAAGTATTCTATGATATCCATGTGTTTCTGAGTCTGCAATTGTGTAGTTACATCGGCCCGTAATCGCCGCTTCTCGGGGACAACATCGGCTTTCACAACCCTAACATGAATCAAGCCATACTCAAATATTGTAACTTCCCGTTGTTTTTATACAAATTCCAACGGACGTAAGTAACTTTCTTTGTTTGCGAAGCGGTCTTTCCTCAATCTACACTGAAAACGTCATCAAATTAGTACTACATTGTTCTGATATCCAACTTTGTCATCATCTTCACGGTTCTTCGTATCCGCTTGTTCTCATTCAACCATCGGCCTTTGGCTGTCAACGGCTCGTTCCTTCGATTCCTTCGGACCCACCATGGCATATCCGACACCATGATGGGGAGTCAAGCACGTAAAACAGTCATTTCAATGTTCAATGTTGACGCCTTTTCTAAAAAAAAAACTATAAATATATAGCCCCTGCCTATTTTCTTGGTTGTCGCTAGTTGATTGTTACAACTATTTGGTTCGGTTTTTTTTTGGTTTTGTAAAAGTATCAGAAGCTTCTTGTTTTAAAATGGGAGGCAACGTATTCGCTCTGGGTGACTCGGTTCCAGACACTCAACATGTAAGTCGCATTTGCATATTCAATGCACGAAATCACAAACTTACATAATTTACTATAGGCCGTCAGTGTGTCCCTTCCTACTTGGGCTTCAAACGTTGGTTATGAAGAAGGTGAGGCGTGGGTCGTTGACAAAATGACCACTGGTTACCCTCGGTAAGTATTATATAGATGACGAATCATGACGCAATCGGTCTACTAACCGTGAATAGCTTCTTTATCCATAAGAGTATCGCTAGTCTTGCGGCTACCATTGCTAAAGACCATGGACGTCCCGGTCAAACTGCTATGCTGTTCCCTAAGCATGCGCCTGCTGAGAGATGTGTTGAGCTTATGAAGAAACGTGCTACTACTCCCTTCTCCAAAGAACAAGTCTACATTGTCGACTTTGTGCTGGACCCGTCTAAGTCTGTCTCTCCCGCGCTGAGACGGCTGTCACCGGCTATTTCTGCGGTTATTCTCGATCAGGATCTCTGGTCATTGGCGAAACAATACTGGCAGCATTCGGGTGACGGAATTTCCAGTCGTCGTGCTGAGTTCTCAACACTTTTATTCGAAGATGGTCTTTTCAAGGTCGCTTCTGTCGAAACTGTCCCTTCCATTTCTCCTGCACCTGTCTCCTGCAGAGGTCCACGGCGGTACCAAAAGCGTTCGCCGTCTATTGACCATACTGCCAAGTTCACTCCTAATCCTGCTGATGATGAAGGCCAGGCTGTTGAAAGTTTCAACTTCTTGGAAGAGAGATTCGGTCGTAACTTGGATCTTTCGTTGGTTCCTAGAGCACGCTCTGCTATTCACCGTCGCATTGCCGGTGCCGTTGCCGAGGTATCATTGGCTGAACCATCTGCTGTGCACGATAGTACTCGTGATGTGAAGGGTCTTCATGAGAATGACGTCTACCTCTTCCCTTGTGGTATGAATGCCATTTTCAATGTTCACAGAGCACTTCTTGCTACTTTCGGCTCATTTAGAAGTGTTAACCTGGGGTTCCCCTATGTTGATACTCTCAAGATTCTCGAAAAGTTTGGTCCTGGATGTGAGTTCTACGGACATGCCTCTGACGCTGACTTGGCCGATTTCGAGTCTCGACTAGAAAGTGGTGAACGTTTCTTGGCACTATTCTGTGAATTCCCGGGGAACCCTCTTTTGACGTGTCCCGACCTGAAGCGCATTCGTGCGTTGGCCGATAAATATAAGTTTGCCGTGGTAGTTGACGAGACTATTGGAACTTTTGCCAACATGGATGTTCTTAAGTTTGCTGATGTGGTCGTCAGTAGTCTTACCAAGATTTTCTCGGGAGAGTCAAACGTCATGGGTGGAAGTGCTATTTTAAACCCAAGCTCCGCACTTTACTCCTCTATCAAGGCAACCATGGACTCACAGTACGAAGATACCTATTGGCCTGAAGACATCATATTCATGGAGCGTAACAGTCGTGACTTCCGCGATCGCATAGATAGAGCCAACGATAACTCTCTCGCTCTCTGTGATCTTCTTCGCGAACATACTCTCATCAAGAATCTATACTACCCCAAGTTCAACCCAACCAGGGAAAACTATGAGGCTTGTCGTCTTCCTAATGGTGGCTACGGTGGTCTGTTATCTATTGTCTTCCACGATCGTAAAAAGGCAATTGCCTTTTATGATGCCCTTCAAATTGCCAAGGGACCAAGTCTAGGTACAAACTTCACATTGACTTCGCCATATGTGTTGTTGGCGCATTACCAAGAACTTGACTGGGCTGCTAGTTATGGTGTAGACCCTGACCTTATCCGTATCAGTGTTGGTTTGGAAGAAACCGATAAGTTAGTGGATCTGTTCAAACAAGCACTTGCTACAGCTGCTCAAGCCTAAGTATAGTCAGTCATTGGAACTGTTAACTACTATCTGTGCATATTTCTGTACCACACAATCTGTTTTAATATGGTCATTTGTACGACCAATCTCTTCAACACCATCCATCTTATGACATTACGAGAAACCAAATCAGTTCAACACTTTGGACATTAGATATCTTTCAAAAATTGTATATTCATTATGCATTATATTGGCAATGTGGGTTCCACACTTATAAATCAAAAAAGTGAACAGAAATTACATTAGGGTGCATTTACTGCGATGATATCCTTCTCCGTATGCTGCGATACCAGCTTCCATATCGTCTTCATTTGATTTGGCTCTGACTTCTTTAGGAAAGTTTGTTATAAGAAACTTCTCTAGTTTGCGATCCAGGTTGTCGGTGTTTGCGCTCTTTATAGTGTCGGCCCTACACATTGGACATTGGCCTTTATGTTTCGGGTCATTCTGTAGTTTGATAACACAACTAATACAGAAGACATGGTTACAGCCTACACGTACGGCTCTCCATGTTATTGAGCAGCAAATAGGACAGAGATAGTCGTCTATTTGCGGTACGAGCGAAACGATTTGTGTTGATATAGCGGCGCATAAATCTTTTGCGATGGATCCGGATATTATGCGTGTAGAGTTGATTGTTTTGGGGAAAACCTTGGAAACACCAAATGATGTCCGTTTATCAAACTTTTTGAGGATCTTCGTTATGGCGAGTTTATTGATCTCTTGGAATTGTAGATTCTTCAATATAGAGGCGTTTATTTCGAGAAACCGATTGTATGCGCCGTGACTGTTGGAGCATTTAAACTTGCAATCGATCTCGCGCCTCTTCATTTCTGACTGGAACCATTGTAATTGCTTCAAAGCCTGAGAGCTGTTGCGAGCACCGGCACCTGACTCGTGGTTAGAGAAGAAAATCTGGGCATCGAGATACACCTGGAAGATCTCTCTCCAACGATTCAAGTCGGTTTTGCTGTACTTCGAAGGTCGAGAAACAACGGCGACAATATTTTGGAGTTCTGTGATTTCAGAGCCGAGCGTCTTTTCCTCTTGCTTTTGTACATTTTCCAATCCGTTGACATCCTTTTGCAACATTTCAAAAAATTTGGAGTCGAAATGTAGAGGAACCTCGATGACCTGTGAACTGTCGGGATGTTCTTGTGTTGAATGACCATCTGGTTGTGATAGCTCAAGGGCGGTAGCTCCACATTCTTCTTGTGGACTTTCGGGGAATGTGTGTACAAAAGTTCCGTTTTGTTGCGATAAGAGGCGATTTACGAGCTTTTTCGATGGGCCTGTCAGAGTTGCGTTGACTGGCGCACCATCTTGGACGTGAACGTAGATCATCAAGCGCGGCTTGACAGTCTTGATCTTTTGATCGGGCTCAAGGTTGTATTTAAGTTCGAGGCCATCATGAGATTCCGCCGAGATAAGCTCATGAATAGTTTCTGGGTCAAGACCGAGGTCTTCAAGCTCCTTTAGAATTTTCTTAAGACACTTCTTCAGTTGGCTATATGGAATGGCATGTTCAACCCAATGATCGGGAAAACCTATAAATATCAAGAACATAAGTTAACATGTTGTTTTGTTTTTTCGATGTCGCGCCAAGATAAGCCAAGACGGGAGATGTAAAGCTTGACCTTCGCTACGAGAAGACACTCACCTTCACGCTGAAGCGCTACTTTAAAATCTTGACCAAACTTCATGGTAAATCACCAAAAGCGCAAACAAATCGACAATAACGAAAACGGAGAGAAAAAGAACGCCTAGATAAAGAGGAAATACACAACAACATTGAGTGCTAGTCAAGATATTGCTTGATACATGGCAAGCGCAACAAATTCTCGATGACTAAATTTTCTTTGAATCAAAAAGTGAATAACTTTTTTTTTTCAAACAAGAAAGATGGAATCAACCGTCTGTGTGCTCTTTATATAGTGCGAGTCCAATTAAGTTTCAGGATTCACGCAGATGGTCAGCATTGTTTAGCGCAAGCACTTTCGGCTCCATCCCCTATGACGGCTTAGGGCGGGGAAACGTCCGGGTTCTAGATCATCGAAGTTGGTGCTTAAGGGGCCGCTGCTCGAGCCGCCAATACTCAAAGAACATGGCGGCATTCCTGTATCAAATGACGCTAAATTAGCGGTTAGCCAGGGTTTATAATTTTGTAGATGGATTTTGATATTCAGAAGCAACCAACTATAAGTTGCCAATAGACTTATTGCCTATGAAAACCTGTGTTGTCTCTCATGTGATAATAGCTGAATGATTTCGACTTAAACAGGAGTCTAGGCACGCGACACTCTTCAACTGATAACCAACGCTTGGACTATAAATTACCGTGTACCGCTGCCAGAAGTTGAAACCAAAACCGGTGTAGAATGTGACGTGAGGCTGGTCGAGTCGGTCAAGGCTTCACAGGTATAAACAGATAGTTCGGCATTCTGCAGGTTATACATACTTTTTTGTCGGTCATGTTATCATTCGAGTCATGGTCTCAATCAAGGATGAAAAACGGGGCTAATCCATCAATCACAAATATCAAAGATAGCACGCACACGTGGGCGATGAAGTGCGTCTGTAAAGCAAGATATCGATGAATATTGCTGCGCTTAGGATTGACAGGGTGGGGAAAAGCCAAGTAGTCTGACATCACCGATTTTTTCCGGTTTTAGTCAAATTCCATGTAGCTCCGATCCAGTAAAAAATCGGAAGTTGCGGTGAAATCCATGAACGGAAATTCCGAGACGATTGAGAAGGTGTTTGCATATGTATATACAAACAAGTCTTTTTGATACAATTGAGTCATGAACCGTGAATATTTACCTATTCCTACGTTTTTCAAAATATCCAGATTTTCATCCGCCTATCTAAAATCCATGTGCATGCACGATATTGACATGATCCTTCATATAACCGATATACAAACGTTCCAATCTCATTTGAAAATCAAGTCTATCTCAATCCAGCGCCTTCCTTTTCGAATTCCATAGAAAAAATCGGCGGGTAAATGATAGGGATAGGGTTTATAATCAATTAAAGTAAGCGCTCGCATTTGTATATGAATCCTTTGAAAAAACAAGTGTGTAGCACACACAGTCCAGGCTATGATGTCGAGTGACATCATCACTGACGTCCTTCATCTGGGTTGAATATTGATGTAGAGTTACAAATCTCTGCACCAAATAAAGTTTGCTTTATCAACTTCAAAAATGGGTGCCGAGCAATCAAAGACCAGTGAACCAACCAGTTCAACTACTGGCCCCCACACAAAAACATGTTACTACGAACTTCTAGGTGTGAGCCAAGAAGCTACAGATGATGAGTATGTTTTGACACCTCTCATATAATGCAAAAAGTGCTCTAGCTGACTTGTTTTTTTGTAATAATAGACTCAAGAAGGCGTATCGTCGGCAGGCCTTGAAACATCATCCTGATAAAAACCCCGACAATATTGAAGCTGCAACTGAAAAGTTTGCTGAAATCCAGTCTGCTTATGAAATCTTATCCGACTCCCAAGAACGCTCTTGGTATGATGCCCACAGAGATGCCATTTTGAGTGGCGTTGACCCGCAGGATATAGTGGCCTCTGGTTCCTCTAAATATCGTAATGTTCCCATGACAAGCACAGAAGAGTTGCTTGGACGTACACGTTGGTTCAACACTCGTACGCCATTCACTGATGAGAAATCTGGGTTCTATGGTTTTCTCAAGGAGATATTTACTCGTCTTGTTGATGAAGAGATCGCTTGTGCTGAGTCCGATGAAGCAGCCAATATCGACTGGCCTGACTTTGGATACAAGGACTCGGATTATTCCACTATAGTTCGTCCGTTTTATTCTCACTGGATTAACTTCTCAACGAGCAAAAACTTCATGTGGGTTGAAAAATGGAGACTTTCAGACGCACCTAACCGACATGTGCGTCGGGCTATGGAGAAAGAGAACCAGCAAGCGCGCCAGGAAGCTATCAGGGAATTCAATGAAGCAGTGCGTTCTCTTGTGGCCTTTGCCCGCAAGCGTGACAAGAGATACCAGGCCAATGTACAGAGTGAGACTGATCGCCACAAGACAATGCGTGATGCTGCTGCTGCACAGGCAGCTCGCTCTCGTGCTGCCAATCAACGCTTGGTAGATGAGTATGTTGCTCCTGCATGGGCACAGTCTCAAGAAAACGAGCATGCCGATGAATACAGCGACTTTGGAGAAAGTGAGGAAGAGGAGGAGGTTATTGAGACTATCGAATGTATAGTTTGCGATAAAACCTTCAAGTCAGATAAGCAATACGAGGCACACGAGAAGAGCAAAAAGCATATCAAGGCTGTACAACAGCTGCAGCGGGAAATGCTCAAAGAAGAGCGTATGATGGCCAAGGCTCAAAAGGCTGCAGCCGCAGCTAATCCTACACCCAAAGAGAGTGTGATACCTCCAACAGAATCAGTTGACGATGCAGTCCAACTAGAAGACGAAGAACTTGACGCCCTTGACGAGACTCCTGAAACTGTTGAGGATGGTTCGGTTGATGCGGTCTCCGAAACTAATACAGAGGAAGATTTTAGTCCGACTAATGCTGTTGAAAATGGTGTGAATGATAGCCAAAGTCGAACAGTAGCAGATTATATCAAACTTGAGGACCTTAAGCTTGAGTCGTCCAACAATGATCAACCTCAAGCGGCCTCACCAACACCAAAGGTTGGCAAGGCCAAGGCCAAAAGAATGAAAAAGGCCAATCGCGATGCAGCCCAAGCCGAAGCAGCTCAGCATTCTGTGAGTTTTTCTCTCATCCAATTTGAAATCTAGTGTTCCATGGACAGAGCTAACATTTATCGATAGTGCCAAGTATGTAGTGCTGAATTCGACTCCAGAACTAAGCTCTTTACCCATATCCGCGATCTTGACCACGCCACTCCGATACCACAAGCCAACTCCAAATCGAACAAGAAAAAGAAAAAGCGGACCTAGTTGTAGTGTTTTCTTTGGGGTTACTGACTGTTCCGTGTGACATCTTCAGTGTGTTTAAAAGTTTCATTTCATCATTTGCATTATTTCGTCTTCATAGAATACCCATAACATGGCTTAGTAGACCTCTCGGTTGGCTTACCCTCCCACTTCTGCCAGTTTAATCATACTCTTATGCTGAAAGCGCAATGTATGTGCATGTGTCTAGATGTTTATGGGTGTGAGTGAACTAAATCCACGTACGGTCTTGGATTTACTCGTCATTGTCATCGTCCAACTCGTCGTCCGCTTCGTCCAGCGACTCTACCTCGTCAATGGCCCCGGCTCTTCCACATGGCGAGCCCATTGGATTGATATCAAATACCGAAATAACGGGTCTGCCTTGTACATATTTTATAGCACGGCGCCATTCCTTCCATTCTTCCTGGCTGCGAATTAAGAATCCGATCAGCATACTGGGGTCCATCTCTTTGACATGAAGCTTTCGTAGCCGTCTAGTGTGAAAGGTCGCCATTTCTTCGTTTGAATAGTCATCAACTTCGCGGCAAAAGGGGAGCGCTTCCTGTGTAATGTGCGGGTCGAGATAAAATAGGTATAGGCCCTGGGAACCAACAAAATAATGCGAGGAGGATGGCCGTCCACTATAGAGAATGTGTTAGGTTTATTTTCACTTGAGAGGGAATGGCGGTATGAGTCTTACCCAGCAATACCCATCGACTGAGGCATTTGTAGAGTTGACACCAATGCTTCCCAATACACCGGATTGACTTTGTCTATGCCTAGGCGTGTTGAGACGAGTACCAGTGTTGGAGTGAAACTCTCTCCTTCGGGTTGCGCAATCTGCATAAAGCTATCCTCATATACATCGGCGCTATCGCCAGTTGTATAAACGCGCAAGTCCAAAGCTTGGTTATTGACCAAAGATCTAGCGTTGATGTTAGTCACTAATGTGATAGTCAAATATGACGTCAAGCACCACATACTGAATGCAGCGTGAGGTTGCTGAGGGCCCGAACCATTCTCCGGGATATTTTCCACATGTCTCTGCACCGAGCTTGACAAAGTTGTGTAGTGAGAATGGTGCTTGGGGGTCGTCGGAAAACTGTGAAATAATCTTGCGCTCAACGTCGGTCTCTTGGTATAGTCTCCAGGCTGTGTGTCGCAAACGTGACGGTGAAATAATTAGCACATACTGAACTCGAAAAGGTACACTTGAATGCGATCAAACTCAAAACTCACATCTCCCTAAGCGCCGGATTGCCATAGTATTCGCAAGGAGACTCTGACCGGTCCTAATCATACAACCCCATCCAGAGTCTGAGGTAAAGCCTTCCTGGTCCATCAAATGCGTCTTTAGTCGCATCGACAGTGAGAGCGCCTTGCTTGCATTGGGATCGGTGGATTTAGCAATGGCTTCAAACCCCGACCGGTATGTCATCCAAATCCGGGCTTCAAAGTCGTCAACAAATGCCGCAGGCCAGCCTCCGTCGACGCTCCCGCTCGCATTTTCTCCGTAGGCAAGTGATGATGATAAACTGCTGGCTATAGATGTCGTCTTTGAGGTGGGTTCGTTCTGGTGGCCTTCGTCTTGGTCTTCTGTCTGATTCGCAACCGAATTTTCAGTTGCAGATTCTAGTGTAGCAGCAGATGGCGCCTTCAATGTTGATACCGAATCAGAAAGTTGCGCTTGCGCAATCGGTTGCGAACTGGCGATTGTTTTATGGGGCGACGAGCGATCATAGGAGCAGCCTAGACACCAGATGGGGTCATCGTTGATTGGGTCGTTGACTGGTTCAGGGTCCCAGAACATTTGTACCAGTCGTTTCCCCAGATCAACAGTAGTCATTGTGTAAATACTTCTGATGGTAGATATTCTGGTTCGATGAAAATATGAAAGATTGCGCGTTGAAGACGAGTCGTTGATCACAGGATAGTATCCCACTATATATGATAAGATGGGACAATAGTTACAGGCTAGTCGGCGTATGACATCAGCACTCGACAGGGGTCAATGAACCACATGATTGCCCTAGAGAGAAGCCCCACGGCATTTAAAGATTCAATTATGCGCCTATATATGCTTAGTTGTTACTGGACGTTTAAGAACATTTAGGCGGTAAAACCAACCTGGAAAGTGAGTTGTCTATTGGACGTCTACTTGCATGTCTGGAACCCGATTCCTTCACATATCCCCGTGTGGTTCAATACTCAAACAACTAGGCATTTTCGAATATGAGAATTTTCTATTTGACATTTTTATTCTTCCCATTCGATTGATTATCTCACTTTTGTATGTCCTTACTGTCAAAACCACTCATTATTCACCAAACCCACGGACAATCGCTTTGTTCTTACCCTAATCTCTGGCACTTAAACCCTTTTTGGCAAACCAGGTGCTATCGCTTTTTTAAATAATTTTCTTTGATAAACGGCCTACGGTTCACAAGTTAGTCGTGGTATCGATTCAACGAAAAGTATTATCACAAAGAAGTCATATTTTAGAAATCCATCGTATTGGCCCTCTGGCCACCATCATGAGAAACGGAAATCATTCGAAACGCGGAAATCATTTCCGGCGTGGAAGAGCCAATTACGAGCCAACACCTGTCTGGAAGCCAGCCCCCAAACGTCCCCATTTTGGTACGCTAACTTGGAGATGATCACGATCATAGTCATGTCCCAATATTAACTCATATTTTCTTCTCAGCATTCTACTCCGGTGATTCTGCTGAATTTTCTGGTTCCAACCTGCAATCCCCATACGATTCTGCAAATTTGAGACACCATCCTGTTAAATTTGTGAGCGCTGGATACAGTTTCCCTCTCGAAGACTCCCAGATCAAACAAGTTGCGACTACCCAAAAGACTTCCGATCCCGTTCTACAGCCAACGTCAATCAAAGATCCCGAGCCTATACAGAAGCAGGTTTCTCTAAAGCCCTCAACGCCAACTCTCCCCAAGGAAACCCGGGATATCTCTCCCGATCAGCAACCGAGAGATCAATCCCCTGCGAGATCTGAGTCCGGTTCTTCATCTTGCTCTGAAGTCTTAATCTTTCGAGGTCGCGGTCAACGCATACGATCTCCTCCAAGCCCACGCCCTACAAAGAGTCCGGCGTCCATTCCTGGTCAGGCTCAATCTTTGGCGGTTCCAAAAGAGACTGATACACCAGTCACTGTAGTATCAGATTTCGATAAGTCGAGCACCGAACAAAAGGATAACGACACCCGGGCCTTGGACCTTGAGGAACTCAAGAACGAGATCAACGTAATCGGGCAATACCTAGACGATACGCCAATTCCAGAAGGCTCGAGTGCGATTGAAAGTGACAGCATGGTCAAAGGAAGCCATCGCAGACTTGCCCGTCGGGAATCTCGGCAAAGAAAGAAACAACGTGCGCGAAATGGGCACGACTCGCGGAACAATCCATTCTCCAGTGCTCCCATTCAACTCATTGATGGCAGTGAAGACGATGATGAAGATGAACTGGAAGCTATGTGTCGGGATTATGCCGAAAACATGGTAGCTCATGGAGAGGATACCATATCTCATACATGGGCCCGTCGCGATCTCGGTGGTGAAGAGGGTGATGTCGCCATTTTCCCGGAACCAACCACGATTTCTGTAGAAGCCTCTGATTCAGATGAGGCAACATTAGAGATACTGACTCCACAAGACTCTAACAGTCACGGATCTGAAAAGACCACAGAAGACAGTCCTCCGTTCGATATCAGCATATATCCAGAGGCCCCTGGTGAATTACAAGTTGATATTAGAAATGGATTCAAGGCGGCTGGATGGGAAGTTGAGTCAGCAGAAGCGGAAGTGGAAGCAGAAGAAAGGGTTGAAGAAGCGTCACATTCCCATGATCCACTCGGTATTCCAGTCGATAGTGACGACGATTCTACTGAGGGTGAAAACGATGATGAAGAAGACAATGAAGAGGATGAAGAAGATGGTGAAGATTATGATATCGAATTCGATGACGATGATGATGACGACGACATTGACATTGACGATTACATCGATTTCCCTGAAGAATATGACTATGAAGAAGCCTTCTTAAATGGCGAAATCATTTTATTCTCTTCAGGTGCCATGAAACAACAAAACAGACGCCAACAAAAGGGAAACACGCCATACTTCAACGTTAATCTCGATCCACAAATTCTCGACAAAGCCACGATGTCTCGCGTCACCGATCGAGCACGCAAGACTAACAAGAAGCTGGAAAGGGAGAAACTCCGTGCTCAGGGACTTCTCGGGAAGAAGGCTCAGAAACGGGCCAGTAATCCTTCAAACCTAGAGATGATCTATCCTTCTGGTATGACGTATGAGCAAATTACAACGGAAGTCTGGAGCTTCTTGCTTGATGACTACAGACACGAGTATGTACCCCACAACAGCCTATATCACTACTACATACCTTAGTCGAAACAGCTAACTAACACGACCTCTTTAACTTCAACAGACTTAACTTCCCTCCAATGGCTCCACACTTCCGTAAAGGTCTTCATGAACTGGCACACAAATTGAACATGCAATCCAAGTCCCGCGGAAAGGGTGCGAATAGACAGCTCAGCTTTTCCAAGAGAGGCACAACCATCGCAGTGGAGCCGAAATATCGCCAAGTTATCGCCCAGGTTGGTCGTCACCACTTCAAGATCAAGACTTCTACTCGTCCCGGAAAAGAGTCTGTGAAAACTTCCGGTAGATCGGCTACTGTTCATGATGGACAAGTTGTCGGTGGTAATTGTCCACAACTAGGAACAGAAAACAAGGGACATGCACTTTTGAAGAAGATGGGCTGGAATCACGGAACTGGACTTGGTACCGTCGACAACAAGGGAATCTTGGAACCTGTACAAGGCGTGGTCAAAAAAGACAAGTCTGGCTTGAAATAAAGACTAAGTCAATGCATGTCGTTTGTAATTAGCTGCTAATAATCAATCTTTCATAAACATCACTATCACAAGTGGAGTCCCAGTCATGTTTCCTAAAAATTCAATTCGTCCCTGAAAAAAAGAAACCCGTATTCTTAAGTGTAATGTACAACCGCTAACCCCGATTGACCGTGCATAGTAAAAGAAGCCCCCTTGTGAAAAATCAAAAAGCACGAAAACACAAAACAAGACCTTCCGTGACGCATTAGAAAACCCAACTGGAACTCCAGCCGTTAATGGACTTGGATATGCGACCCATCACCAAGCCCATGAACCCGAAAAAAACAAACAATAAAAAAGACGCAAAGGCAGAATGACTACATCTAACAGACTTATTTGCTGGAAGAAGAGTACTTGGTAACAGCCTTGGTACCCTCAGAGACGGCGTGCTTGGCCAGCTCACCGGGAAGGATGAGACGGACAGAGGTCTGAATCTCTCTGGAGGAAATGGTGGACTTCTTGTTGTAGGCGGCAAGCTTGGAAGCCTCAGTGGCAACACGCTCGAAGATATCTATGTCGTAAGTTAGTATTTTGATTCGGTATATACGATGGATCGAATAAGTGGAGACGTACCGTTGACGAACGAGTTCAGGATGGACATGGCACGGTTGGAGATACCAGTGTCGGGGTGAACCTGCTTGAGGACTATTGAAAATTGTTAGTTGATTTGAAAAGTCAAACAAGTGTCATCCATCAAAACATACCCTTGTAGATGTAAGAAGAGTAAGTCTCCTTGCGGGTCTTGGTGCGCTTCTTCTTGTCACCGGAAGAGGCGGTCTTCTTGCCGGCGTCCTTCTTCTCGGGAGCCTTAGAGGCGGTGGAGGGGGCCTTGGAGGCGGGCTTCTTGTCGGCCTTGGGCGCCATTGTGAATTTTGGGTTTGAAGGTGGGAGAAAAAAAGGTTAAAGTGTTAGAATGTTAAAAGCTGTTGAGCAAATTGACGTGATGTCGGCGTGGGAAGGTCGTGGATGAAAGAAAGAAGAATTGAAAAGACGGAAACGAGAGAAGCAATGGGGCAGGTTGACCTTTTTGTAGCGCTCTGCGACGGCGTGCGTTCCTGGTTACTGATTTATACAGGTGCTAATACTGATCGCGGTTGCTAGAGCTATGTGGCACGTGCACTAGACGACCGCGACGCGCCGCCTATAACCCAGCTTCCAGTACTGATTGTATGCCAAAAGTGGGGCCCTTAGAGGCTCCCAGCCTCAGGTCGAAAAATGATTTGATTGGTTCAGTACAAAAAAAACACCAGCCCATATTTCCTGATTGGGACAGACCCCACTGCATGCTTGGGGGTAGTGTTACATTTTGCTCCTTTACCTTGCCTTTGCCGAGCTGCAGTTCTCTGGACCCACCAAGGATTGCTGTTCTCCCCAAACCGTTTACCCTCGAGTTTTGGTATTTCGATGGTAAAACCAGATTTCTAGCATTCCAAAGACAAGCAGAGATGCTCCGGATTGTGTTTTTTTTTCTCCGCTTGTCAGATCCATTTGCAGCTTGAGTGATATACCTAAGCATTTGGGTGTTTTCATGTCTAATCAAGCGTTCTATCCGTAATGAATCGTACATGCCGTAGATGAAATCAAAAAGGCAACCATGTTGATTTGTAAACCTCTTCCATGATATTCGATTGAGTATACATGAGTTGGCAAGTTCATACATAATAGGTAGCAACTACATTGATACACACTTTCTATACGTAGACATCAAAACAAACTTCAATTAACTGATCCAACTGTCACTGTGGTGGTGCATCATAAGCATCCTCTAGATACTAGTGTCCATACAGGTACAGGTATACCGCAGATATGAAGCTGTCAGTGACTATATTTGCCACCCTAACCCTTTTGTTGACCGAACAACGGATGGATGTTCTATTAGCTTTCAAACATTCTTCCCCGGATGATGAGAAATAATCATTAGATTTCAGTGTAGTCTATGCAGGTGCTATGCCAACCACCGTGGCACGACCCAACTAACGCAGTTTTGCACTCTCTCCCCCGGTCAATCATGCAGGGAGAAGTGACTGTGCATGCCAGTAACGGCGCGATACAATAATATTGACTATTTAATTGCGAGTGTCAGGGGCCTATTTTTTACGCTATAGGCTGTTTGGCAGGGCTGGCAAGCGTGTCTGTGCAGGGATATGGACGCGTCGCGCAGCTTCTGCAAGGGCTTAATCCCACTGTATGCTAAGTGATCCGGAATAACAGCGAAAAAAAACTGGGGCTCCATCCAAAAAGGGATTTTGCCATTCTAGGACAAGATGTGGCACGAGTTCCTGTAAACGCGGTGATCTGTGACTTTGGAAGCTGCGCGCGAAAAACTACTTAACCTTGAGCTCTTCTGTTTCCCATCGCTTGTCAATTTTCCTTTCTTTCATCCATTCCCATTTTTCACGACCGCCCACCACCTGTCCTCAGTACATTTTTCAGTTCTTACGAACCCACACAACCAAGTTTTTAACTCTTTCCCAACTCCAAATCTATTCAAAATGACTGGTGGCAAGTCCGGCGGCAAGGCTAGCGGCTCCAAGTCTGCTCAGTCGTAAGTATTAACCATCATCAAAACAGTGAAGATTTTTCAATTTTTCTAACGCATCTTTTTATAGCCGTTCTTCCAAGGCTGGTCTCGCTTTCCCCGTTGGTCGTGTTCACCGTCTTCTCCGCAAGGGTAACTATGCCCAGCGTGTCGGTGCCGGTGCTCCCGTCTACCTCGCTGCCGTCCTTGAGTACCTCGCTGCTGAGATTCTCGAGTTGGCTGGTAACGCTGCCCGTGATAACAAGAAGACCCGTATCATTCCCCGTCACCTTCAGCTCGCCATCCGCAACGATGAGGAGTTGAACAAGCTTCTTGGTCACGTCACCATTGCCCAGGGTGGTGTTCTCCCCAACATCCACGCCAACCTTCTGCCCAAGAAGACCAGCGGCAAGCCCGGCAAGAGTGCCAGCATTGTCCTGTAAATGCTTCGTCTACTTCAGCGTTTTGTTTTGTTTTCTTCAGTCATTGGTTGGCTATTTCTAAGTTGTCATGAGTTTGGGGTAATTTCGGGACCAGGGTTTCTTTCATGGTTGATTTTGTGATTTTCTCGTTAGTGTTTGGGTTGTACATTAAGCCACCATGGCAATGGTGGTAACGAATAAGAATTGTTTTTGCTCCCAATCGATATTTGATATACCCATTTACCATTACAATGTTGAAGCGAATTATGGAAGTAAATATTTTGATTGAAATGCTTTTAGTGATTTATATATGACGATATCTGGTTGATGTATGTATGATAGGTGATGTTTGTTCGGAGTCATGTTCACGGGGGTTGTCGGCTGCATCTTGGGAATCGTGGAGCTTGAAAAATGTGACTGGGAAATCAGACTTGATAACATTTGGCTGTGATTATGTTGATAGTGGCATCATGACTGTGATGGCATGTTCTGTAGTATCCAATAACTGTCCTGTAAGTGCACCAAGGCACTGTCTGCTGGTTGTGGTGGTTTCTGTAGCGGATCGGGGCATCTAGTGTTGAGAAGCTGAATGAGAAGGAGCTAGAGTACAGAGTTAGCAAGATTATCAATCAGAGGGATGGCCGGATCGGATAGACTAACGTTGAAGGCATGGACTGGGCAAGTTGCGTTCATATTTGGAACCTAGATAATAGAAATGGTTAGTTCTGAGGCTCGATAAGTCGGTGAAGACGAGAAAGAGCATACCTCCGGGTGCCTCTGGGGGCAAGTATGGTTCAGGGTGCTTGTATTTCTGTAGAAGCTTCTCAGCTTCATTCAACAGGTCCTGTGTATGTGTTTGTATCGTTAGAAAATTGTAGCTCTCTCGCTTTGAAGCTGAGTATGACACAACATTTCCCTCGAGGAATGGTATCGCTTGGAGAGTCACTAACCTGCCTCTGGCGAGGGTTCGTTACTTCACGATTGGCTTCAAATAGCGAGCGAATATAGAGAGCCTGCCCTCTCCAGATGTACCGATGGACAGCCCAGTCCAAGGCCAGCTTCAACGAGCGGCGATAGAGGGACCTACAGTAGACAATGTTAGTTCATATGATTCAATTGGTAGAAAACTGATAAACAATCAGACGATTGTTAACTTACAATGCGGCTTCTCTAGTCATGATGGACCGCAATATCAAAGGTGGAGTCAAGCTTCAAACTTCAAGCATGTGGCGGTAGAAGGAATGATGTAATCGACCAAACTTGATATAGTGGATTTGGCTGCAAGCGATGGCAATACCGTACGGGCTATCCGCTAGTTACTGTTCTTCCCGCTTGTATGGGGCTATTCGGGCGGGACTGTTGCTTGACAGAGCTGCCCACTGTGTGCTGTTTTCCGCAAGGCTAGGCAATGAACAGACCCACTTGAAACGGGTTATGGAGTATGTGTGGGGTAACAAAGACCTTGACACGGGCTCATAGCCTGGAGTTCCAGCGCTCTGCAGGGCCTTGCGCTGCCAATCAGAGGCCCTAATTAGTAAGGAAAGGATGCATAGTCCCCGGAAACAGTGATTGCAATTGACCAATCAGTGGCCGACTACGGGTTATATCGGGCGGGTGGTCATGTACTGTCGCAGCAAATTAATGTACAGAGGTACCCGTTTGACGTGGGGCTTCGGCTATTACACTACACACAAGCCCCCCAAGTGACAGTGAGTAAGTCCAATTGCGCCGCGAGCCGAGCAAGCTCCAGGGCCCCGTACCCACCGAGCCAGCGAGCTTATACCGAACGTAATTTTCTAGATAGGGATCATGAATCCGTCATATAGTTTCTTTTACGAGTGACATTCACTCTCATTAATCTTGACCTCATCTTGTTATACACGCCGTTCACAATGTTCACGACAAAACTCACCCGCGCTGCCAGAGCTGTGCAGCTCCGCCAGCTGGCTGGCCGCCAGATGCCCCTGCCTCTGATGATGCAGCGCGTGCAGACCTATGCCACCGTTACCGTCAAGGTGCCTCAGATGGCCGAGTCGATTTCTGAGGGTACTCTGCGCCAATTCAGCAAGCAGGTTGGCGATTACGTCGAGGCCGACGAGGAGATTGCCACCATTGAGACCGACAAGGTGAGTGCAGATGGATTGAATCTTGGAAGTGGTTTATGGCGATGCATTGGTTCTGTTTGGCCCTTTTCTTGAGGGTCTGACGAAGCAATGCGAGTCGTAGACAGACTGCTCTATTTGGCGCATCGGTCAATTGACCGAAGAAATGGGATTGTGTCTTGGCGGGATCTTATCCACTTTCTGCCGGCTTCCCCGCCAGTCTGCTGCGTGATAGACCACCAATCCTATCTTGAAATGTCCAATTGAATACACGCTAATCCTTCTTACCATTTCTGAATATAGATTGATGTTGCCGTCAATGCGCCCCAGGCGGGTACTATCACCGAGTTGCTCGTGGCCGAGGAGGATACCGTGACTGTTGACCAGGTCATCATCAAGATCGACACTGATGGCAAGGCCCCTACCGGCGGCGCTGCCCCCG
>JMSH01000010.1:337653-400847 GCA_000712465.1 Huntiella moniliformis | reverse complement strand
TGAGTAAAAGGTAGATGAACATTGCATACTTGACGTGGTTGAATGTCATGATCCTTCCTCTGCAAGTGAATAATTAATGTTGTAGTTCCATTACGATTCCAATTCAAAAACACGTAGATACTATGACTCGTGATCTCACTACATCTTCATTCTAATACTTTCACTGATAATAGTTCAACAGATACCTTCATCCACCTGTAATTGAATAATCATAGACCTTCAAAAACCATAAAGATTGCATACTTCACTGAACCATGAAAAAACACCTTACTGCAAGCTCTTTCGGCAAGACGGCCAGTTTGTCATTCCCATGTGCCAGGTTGTCACGTCCGTCGAGCCGTTTGCCACTACGATGTTGCACGTTGCAACTCGACAACCTGGCACGTTGTCACTCGAAAACCCCAGCAAAAACACAAGTTGCAACCTGCAACATGACAACCTACAACATGGAGCCATGACCAGTTATTTTACCATACTAAAAAAACGGCGAACCGCTCGCTTTGTCCCCAGTCTACCTCAAAATACTGCTAGAAGCATGCTCTGAATGCTATTAGCGATGTTGATGTATCGTTGCATAACATTACGTGCGTAACGGCGGTCCGAGCCTGGCGGCACGCGACGTAAACTTCGAGGTACAGAACGAACATTGGATGACGGCCGGTGCCCATGATTTGCTTGGCGACGTTGTACTGACGGCTCTCAAGTTTCCCTGTTAGACCAACAGGCTTCCTGACGGTCCACCAGAGCTCTGACCCGTACGTAGTGATAGACATGATGACAGTCTGGTAGAGTTGTCGGATAGCGGTTGACGATAAACCACGGCGTTGGCCAGTTAGGCGACTGATACCTCGGAAGGCATTCTCGGCTTTGTGTACTCGCTCTTGAACGTATTCATGGAAACGAAGGTGTGAATCTAGGATGAAACCGAGCCACTTGACAGTGTCGCTCGGCGATATCTCGAGGTCACCTACTTTGACACATGCGTCTTTGGATTGTGCAGACTTGGTGCAGTGCAGTAGTTCTAACTTGGATGATTTGAACTCAATGCCTGCCTTGTGGGTTGTGATTGTTTTTTGTTGTCATGGTATTTTTTTCGCGTTTGCTTGACCATGTGATTATTGTAAACTTTATTCCACAATCTTGTGTGTACTGGAATAAATCGACCTGGATAGCGGGTTTCGGCTTGCGTTGTAGGTCATATGTGCCGACCGTTTGCAATCATTTCCTTTTCTTCTAGTTCTCGATGTGGCTGAATGTGATATTTTGCCCCCACTCGGGACTTTCTATCTATTTATACCCTAATATCAATGCTGGCTCACAACTTGATTGGTCTATTAGTTTAGTGGTTATGACGTTGGATTTTGATCACCCGGTCATTGTCTTCCAAAGACACGAGTTCGACTCTCGTATGGACCTTACTTTTTGCGTTTCATTGAAACTCAACAAATCAAACATAAAAGTCTTTTTTTGAACTATTTACCTTCATTACAAACATTAAACGCGTCACCAATCCCCAATCGCCTCAATCCAGTTCTCAACCTCGTCAGCTCCGGCAACCTCCGCCGCGCAAAACACACCTATAGCCAAATTCGTCCCACGGACAGCGAACTCAACGTCTATTGTATTCTGTGTCATAGTGATATTAGTACATAATCTGCATGGTAATATACCATTTGAACTTACCTGAATTCCAGCCATTAAAGTTTCACTGCTCCCATGAACCGACTGTGGGCCCCACTTTGCGTTCGCAACCATTTCGTTGATGGAGCTGTCGTCCTGGTCGGTAGAACTTGTATCATGTGTGTTGTCGGCTAAGAAGTTGACGAACGCAACAGGAAAATGGCCAGTCCAGCGATAGATCTCCGTCAGCGTCGTAAACTCCGCTTCTGGCTTGGTCAACCCGTGCAGCTTTTGTTGTACATCAAGCAACATCTTCTTTCTGGGGAGGGACGTGTCCACCATGATAGGTAGCAGGTTTAAAGTTGGGAAGCTTGGGTGGAGACCATGGTATCTATCTTTGTACGCCATGTACACTCCAAGAAGAACAGAAGTAGTCTTGTTGCGCGCTGCCAAAACTTGGGCGATATCAGAAAACAAGACCGCTTGAATACTAACATTCATGCGAGACGCAAAGGTACGCAGAGACGAAATGTCCTTTTTAGTGTCAGGATGGTAGATTTGGGTACGCTGGCTTTGATCCTGCGCACAAATGACCGGTGGTCTCTTTTGTTTGTAACAACCCAAGTTAGCTTCCCAGTAGATCTTGCGACTCTTCGCTGTAGCTGCCATTTCGAACATGAGATTAGACCATTTGAGTAGGTCCCCTGAGCTTGGCTGGTTCCGAATGGTAAGAGAAGTGTTCAACGCGGCATCGAGGGTCTCAAAAATGATTGGCAAGCTGCTTGCATCATACAGCGCATGACTAATGGTGAGGACGAATACCGCCGGCTTGTTGCTCGAAGTCTCTACAGTCGCGCTAACAAGAGGCTTACGGCCCTCAAACACACCAGTGGGTTGTAAAGTGTAAACGTCCCGCAGAAGCGCTGAACTGGGGTTCAATGCTACCTGTAACCAAGGTAAATCGGTGTTCTGAGACGGAATTATCAGGGTACGGAGAATGGGCAAGGCTTTGACGGTTTGGCACCACGCATTTTCGATGATTGAGAAATCCCGATCACCATCAAATTGAAGGACATGTCGGAAGGTGGGGCAAAAGACCATTCCGTTAGTGTACAATGCCGTCTGTATCATGTGAACCTGCATGGGAAGACATGGGATGGCATATTCTATGTCATCCGAAGAAAGACCATACTCGCTAGATAACGAGTTAATGTCTGACGCTGGATAGATTTGGACTGATGAGGTGGCAGGAGCGACCGATATTTCACTGGTTAAACGAGAGATAGCGGCCATATCGACGATGTCCTCGGCTGTTATGAGCTGACGAGCGGATAGTTTAATGCCGTGAGACTTCAGGACGGAGGAAACCTTTAAAGCCATGATTGAGTCGAGTCCCAGGCGATACAAGGTGCTAGACTTTGTCATCTCGTCCTCAGGGACACCAGACATGGTAGAAAGAACTTGTCGAATGACTGTCTCCTGCGTATCCCACTTGTCAGAGTATCTTTCCGGGTTACAATGTGACTCCTCAATGTTGACCAAAGTCTCATGAGTGCTGGCTATGACAGATGTAGACCGGAGAGAGTTACTTATCTTGAGGATTGATTCATTCGGAGAGGATAAAAGTTGTTGGAGTACTGAATCAAGATCCGCAAGGAGGGCAGCCCCGTCTATTGAAGGGTCAAGTGACGCCGCCCAAACGTTGTTATCAACATGCGATGCAATTTCAACGCTGACCGGATATTCTAATGCGGCCTGAGAAGTCAAACTATCAAGCAAAACGCTCGGATTCCGCGAATCACTTTCAGACGGGTCAACCTTTTGAACGACAAAGATTGTGTTGAAAAGTTCGGTGATACCTGTGGAGCGGAGCGAACTTGAAACGACGCGACGGAGAGGATATTGTTGGTACGTCTTGACTTCGGCCATGGTATCCCCGATGTAGTTGATAAACGGAACCACACTGCCGTGAACAATGAGACGACAGGCAACAGTGTTCATCGTGGGAAACATAATGTCAGATGCACCTTCAAGATCACGACCTGAAAGAACCAGGCCAAACGTGACATCGTTCGAGTGGGTTCTCGATGATAGGACCAAGGCCCAAGCAGCAAGGGCTACAGACTGGAAAGAAACAGCATTGCTTTGGCAAAACTTGCGGGCATCGGCGGTAGAGACGGTAGACACTAGGCTATGTGTCACAGTGGAAGCCGAGGTTTCCTGAATTGGATAAAGGGTTGGGGATGCGGAGTGGAGATAGTTACTCCAAAACTCGGAAGCCTCTTTGAGCGAAACATCCTGCATTGACGACAGGAAGGTAACAGGGCTTGATTCGACGACTGTATTTCCATAGTATAAAGAATTGAGGTTCGAATGTAACATGCCTAGGGACCATCCATCATAAAGAGCGTGGCAAATAGATATAAGGCAATACTGCTTTTGCCCAGCAGAAATCATATAAACGTGGAACAAGCCGGATCTTCCATCTGACGACTTCACAGCGCGTATTGCCTTTTCTTTGACCACCGAGACATCAGCAATGGACTCAAGGCAGACACTTTTGATAGAGATCGGACGGCGAGTAACAACCTGGACGAACGATGCATCTAGTGCGGGATCCTCTACAGGCAAGAAGATGGATCTCAGAATACCGTGGGTGGCAACGAGTGTCATAATGCATTGCTTCAGCTTATCAACATTGATTCCCGGTCGAATCTCACGCAGGTCATGATTGAAATACCAGTGATAGTCGGACTCTCTCATCTTAGCAACCATGGTCTCTTGTAACGGGGTCACAGGAAGCACAGCTTCGACCTCGCCATCAATCTCAGTAAGAGATGGAGTTGAAGAAAGATTGGCGACAAGTTCGGACCAGCGCTTGGCTCTAGATGAATCTTTTGAAGTTGTAGTAGTCGGTTGAGATGTGGCAGAGAACTCAGAAATCTTTCCTAAAGTCTGTAGAGTCATTATTTGTGCCGGGGAAATGTTTATGCCGAGGGCAGAACGAAGGTGAGCAGAAAGACGTACAACGTCAATGCTATCAAGACCAAGCGACAGGAGAGAAGAACCGCTATCCATTTCACTCGTTGGAACCCCAGAGAAAATAGACAGTTGTTGGGCAAGTAGCAACTCTGGTTTAGAAAGCGTAGAAGATGACTCTTTTGTTGTCCCCGAAGCGCTCACACGGATAGAGGAGGTATCGTGCACAATCTCGGCCCCAAACAACGCATTCATGTCTAGAGTTTCGATAGCCAAAGATATCGTGTCAAAGCATTGCTCGGCAAACTCCTCGCCGTAATCGACAACGATCTCAATGCTTAGAGACTCCCCTGACAGTTGGAATTCACAAGCGACTGGATAGTCAGGCTCAGCAGTATCATCTTCTAGCATCCAAAATTCAGCGGAAGGGTCGGCTTGAATCTGACGGAAAGAAAATAAACAATCGAAAAATTGCTTGCTGTCTCCGCGCAACTTTTGGAGATCACGCACAGGTGTGTGCTCTATGGAAGGTAACTCGCAGATGAAAGCATGGCATCTCTGTATAGCGTCAGCCCAAGAGACCTCGGTGGATTGAGCGTCCATGTAGAATGGTATCGTGTTAAACATGGGGCCAACCACAGTATCAACTCCTGCCGTATTTGAAGTCCGGCCAGAAGCAATGAACCCAGTGGTAAATCCACTCGGGAATAGCGACAGACCAACTCGCGACCAAAGGGCCAGACAAACAGCCGACCAAGTAACCGAAAGACTCCTACGAACTGCATCAAGCCTTTGATAATCCACAACGCGTTGGAATGTGAAGGGTTTGTTCAGCGTGAGTGACAAGTCGGCGAACAGTGAAGATTTCCACGATTGTAGATGTGACTCCCAGAAGGCTAGTACAGAAGGGTGTGGTCCAGAGAGGCTATGGGACAAGGTGTCCTTAAAGGTAAACTGGACTGGCTCCTGTGGAATATCGCCATCATTATAGCAGTTGTAAACTTCAGCTAGGATTGACTTTATACTCCAACCATCGTATACGGCATGGAAGGCTTGAAGGAGAAGATGAGTGGTAGCGCCTTCGTGCAAAATACGGACACGGAATGGGTCATGGATCATCTCGATATTTTGCGACACCCATTCCGTGTGGAGGCTTTCGATAGAATCCTTCCAACCCTCAACTTGGATAACTTCAAGTTGTCTAGGTCGCATTGCATGAGTAGCAACTTGGGCAAAGCCCTGTGGAGTTGAGACAAAAGATGTTCTAAGAACAGCGTGCCGGGAGATGACCTGCTTCCACGCCTTTGATAATCTCGAAGTATCGGCCTCATGAATTCGGAAAACAAATTTGTTGAAGTATAAGCCAGACGAGCTAAGGCTCCATCGCGTCAACATGCCTTCTTGCAATGGGGAGCAAGGTGCTATGTACTCTATGTCACGAGAACTCAAACCCAAGGCTTTGATAGCATGCAGGCGAAATTTGTGAGCAAAGGCTGCCACTATACTATCCCCCTCAGCAACGTTGGAACGATTGTCAACAGAGGGTAAGCTTTGCGCCAAGGCTCGTGCAAGATCTTCAGGTGTGGGACATTTGAAGAGAGTTGGTGTAGTCGCATTGCTAACCCCCTCCGAACGCAAGGCACGGATAAGACGCGGCGCGGTGATAGAATCAATACCAATGTGGAAGATGCTTGTTTCAGGAGATATGTCATCAAGGCCAGTAAGACGCCGAAGCACGGTAACGATCTTATCTGTCAAATCTTGAACGAGGCGATTCTCAGGGGTTGCGGATATGTTGATGGAATTGGGGTTACTCTTGTGGAGCTGTACAAGCTTAGCCGGGGAGAGCTCGGCAAACATGGACCGAAGATACTTGACTTCAGCCTTGTTATTGGGGCTGAGAGGCATGAAGGACAGACTGATGAAGTAAGTTGGAACCATATACCCAGGAAGTCGTGACTGACATCCAACCTTAGCCTCTGAAGACAACGGAGATTTCATAATGACGGGCGCGGTCCCAGCAACTGCAAGCGTTTGGGCTCGCTCCGATATGAAGGCTACCAGTAAGTCTTTCTTGGTAACACGGTGCTTGACAACAAGGGTTACCGCTTGCTTGATTTTGCTGACAGCATCGGTAATGGCGTGGTTGATTTCACCCAGCTCTAATCTTTGACCACGAAGTTTGACTTGGTCATCGGCACGACCAAGGAAGTCAAACGAACCATCGTAGAGAACTCGGACCAGATCTCCAGTTCTGTACACCCGCGTATCAAAAGACTTCAAAGTAGGAAACTTTTCAGCGGTGAGCTCTGGTTTTCCGAGGTATCCCTTGCCAACCAGAGGACCAGAGACACAAAGCTCACCAACTCCGCCAAGCATGACAGGCACATCTGTGTCCCGACGTACCACGAATGAGCCGACATTTGCGAATTGTCGGCCAATGTTAGCCGGTCGTCCGTTACGTGGGACTCTCTGGCGCATAGTAACACCGATTGTAGCCTCAGTGGGCCCATAAGCATTGTAAATCACCTGCTTGGGCCCCCATGCGTTAAGGATCTCCTGGCGTAGTTGCTCTCCACCCGTGATAAAGACACCGTTCCAAAGACTAGGAACCTTTTCTGGTCGGACAAGCGCAGCCAAACTCGGGGTCAGGTCAACGTGGGAGATACGGAGAGTATTCAACGTAGACTCTATATCGGCAAGAACTACATCGCGGGGTGCAGCTACCAAGGTGATACCAACTGACCACGACCAGTATTGTTCTAGAACTGATACATCGAAATGGAAAGAAGCGAACTGTAAGCAACGCGAGGTTGGCGTGACTGTACCTGCGAACAACCTTTGGAAAGCTTTCATTCCTTGGACGGCGTTATAATGGGTAAGCTCACAGCCCTTGGGAGTTCCAGTAGTTCCTGATGTATACAGACAATAAGAACGGGTATCAGGGCGAGCCATTGACTTCCCGCGGGACGGAATTGGAGCAGCTTCCAAATCTACCATAGACAGATATAACGTTCCCAAGTCCGTGTTCAAGGTGGGCACATCGGGACCAGAAATAACAACCTTGGCCTTGGAGTCTTGCAAGATGAATGACTTGCGGTCGTTGGGCGCTGATGGATCCAAGGCCAAAAATGCGGCTCCGGATTTCAACACTCCTAGAATACCAGGGTACGCCTCGGGGCATTTATCAAAATGGACAGCAACAACGTCATCGGAGGTGACATATTCTTGCAGTTTAGATGCGACGACATCCCCAAGTCTGTCTAGTTGTTGATAGGTCCATTTCCGTGACTGGACACCATGGGCTTGGATAGAATCCACAAACTCAAGAGCAATAGAGTCAGGTTGTGTCACTGCCATTTGCTCTACGAATTCATGAAGTAGTCTGTGCGATGTGGGAATCTCCGGAACCTCTGGGGCCAAAACAGACATCAGAGGAAGAGAAGCCATTCTAGATTGGTCTAGAGAACCATCCGGTAGTGAGATCAAGTTCGACAAGACCAACTCGAAATGTTTTGCCAACAATTCGGTTTGTTCATATGGTACAATATCCGACCAGGTAACAACATGGAATATGAGGTGATCCCCATCATTCACTACTTCAATCGAAACAGGATTGTCCACAGTCCCAGAATCTTCCAATACTTTCCAAGGGAATGACTGGTTTTGACTATCAAGCTGCAATACAAGAATTGTATCAAACAGACGCGAGTTGGGATGACTAGCCCATCTTTGGACATCAGTGGGCTTGGTGTGTTGGTGGCGCCGGATAGCTATGGCGGTTTCGCTAGAAGCACGAAGCAAGTCTCGATTGGACTCAACATTGACCCCTACCATTGGCAAGGTCGTCACACAAGGGAATGGAACTCCATCTAGCACCACATCGTCTCTACCAGACAGGACAACACCAAAAGTGACGGTTTCTTCGCCCTGGTATTCAGAAAGAACGCGAGTCCAGGCAGCTTGAAGGAGTGACTGTGTGGAAATTCCTTGGTCTTTGGTAAATTGCTTAAGCCGGGCTGATGTAATCGCTGATTGATGGACAATCGACTGAACCTTTCTTTCGTGTTCGGTTAGGGGCGTCAATGTCGGAAACGGGTTGACAACGATAGAGCTGGCGACCCCTTCCCAATAAGAGCGTGATTCAGTTGTGGCAGTCGTTGAAAGGCTCGCTATACGCTTCGCTGCGGCTGTTACATCATAGGATGGAGGTTGATCTCCTCGTATGAGCGAACTGAAGTCCCTAAGTATGATGTCTAGGGAGAAGGCGTCGTACAGTGCATGGTGGATGCACAGTAAGAGGTGTGTGAATCCTTCGTTGTCATACAATGTAGCTCTCCAGGGTGGGATTGACAAATCTGACAAAATTTCAGACACGGCAGCTGATTTCCACTGCTTCGTTTCGACTTCAGATTCAGAAACAGCGATGGAAGGAGATGCAGCATGGTACAGCATCATCTGGTAAGTTGATCGGTCGAGGCCTTCATTGTCACCCATTGTGAAGCCCGTCCGAAGCATTGGGTGTATTTTGGTGAGAATGTTCAGCTTCTCAATGATACTGTTTTGGTGCACCCCAGCTTCAAACTTGAATGAAAGGTGGTTCACATAAGTTTCACCCCCAGAACGCACAGATTCAATCAGCATGGCGTCTTGGATACACGTGCAATCCAAAATAACATCGTCTTTAGGGACATTGTTGGCGACAGAGCTCGAAGTCGGAGTGAAAATATGATTACCAGTAGAGGCAGTACTTGGCCTATCATCAATAGATTTCGCTAAATGGAGAGAGATCTTTGAGCAAGTAAGACATTCCAAAATATCAACTCCGGATATGTGGTAACCATCATTGCGCATCGTGGTCGCAATTTGGAACGCATTTATGCTGTCCAAGCCCAGCTGGAAGATGGTTGATGACATTTTGATCTTGTGCTCTGGGACTCGAGAGACTTTGGACAAGACTGCCCGAACATACGAATCCAAGTTTGCCTCCTGATGCCTATCGAGACACGCAACATCATTGGCGGTGGTCACTTCGGCTGAGAGATTGTCAGGCAACTGACTAAAAAGTTGCGGCCTAGGGACGATGCTGAAGGGGACGTTCTCTTGTAAGGGCTGGTTCACCAGAGCAAAAAGTATATCTTCAAAAGATTGTAGCCACTCTGCGATGAGACTTCCTTGGAGTGCAGTACTGATGATTATTCTGAGTTAGTATCTTTCGGGGTAAACAATCGTTCATGGGTGATCACTTACAGATTGTTATGCAAAGAGATTTGGATTTCGTCGCGTAGTGAGTCTTGGTTGATTTCGCATACAATCGGGATATCCATCCCACTTTCGTCTTGGGTTATGTCCCACAGAACGGACCTCCTTGACACCGCAAGATCTGGCGGTTGAACAATAAGCATAGTGTCGAATAGGCGGTATTGGCCACCCCCAACAACCCTCTGGATATCTCTTAACGCAGTAAAGACAAAAGGCTTGACTGCATCACTCATTTGTTGGAAATGCTTGAGAATATCTGACACCCTGAGAGCTTGGAAGTTTCCAATCTGAACTCTTAATGGTATCGTGTTGAAACAAGGAGCAACCATAGAATCAACGTGTGGCACGTCGACGTGACGGCCAGATATAACATTGCCAAAAACAACATCATCCAACCCCAAAGCAACACCAGTAGAGATAGACCAAGCTGCCTGCAAGATGGACATCACAGAGACCGACTCCTCACGAGCTCGTTTAGAAAGCGCTGAGACCGAAACCTTGACACTCCTTGATGTCACAGATGCCTGGCCGTCAGTAACCAAGGGGATATTGCGTGGCGAGAATCCTCTCATTGTGTTACTCCAGAAGGTCGCTGCTTTAGGATTGGGATGAAGAGAAGCCTCCAAGAATTTATCGTAGACGCCATCTTCAGGGATCTCAACGCCACTAGCCAAAGCTTCAATCTCGTTCAAAAGAGTGTTCATAGCGATTCCGTCATATAAAGCATGATGGATTGCAACACACATGTCAATTCCAGATAAGGAGTTGACAAAACCAACGGCAAATGGTGGTGTTTGTGTATCTACCACATCACCAATGTGTTTCTTCAATGCCACAAAGCAGTCATCGATAGAATTTGCTTCCTTTTCAAGAATCTTGGGTTCATTGCTGCGATCCAGATGAACTTGAACGAATGGGACATCGCCGTCGTGAATGGTATGGAATGTAGTTCGAAGGATAGCCCGGCGCTGTTGGATCTCCTTCCATAATTCCCGAGCCTTTTCTACCGAACACTTCAAGCGAAACACCATTTTACAAAGATAAATGTTGGGATCAAGAGCAACCAGCATTCCTGTTTGAAGGGGGGTGCATGGTAAAACAGAAGAAATCGATAATCCTGCACGGGAGAAATGCGATCTGGTCTCCTCTACGAGACGTGCAGGCAGAAGGGTAGGATGAATTGTGGCGCTTGATTTCGTCATTTCTGTCGTAGAATCCCGGTCATATATGGCACCAGCTAAATCGGAGATGGTGTGGAAACGAAGCAAATACGACAATGGCACGGAGATACCGAGGGCATCAGATAAAGCCTTCAGAATCCGGATGGAGGCAAAAGAGTCCAAGCCGATGGAAACGAGTGATGCCCACGGCTTTATAGATGAAGGCTCTACTCCGAGAGAAACAGCAATAGCGTCGATGAGCTTTGCTTCATTGGGGGATACTTCGTAGCGACGAAGTCCAGGCATACCCACATCACCGGTCGTGGCAAAGTCACTCTTTTGCTCGGGTTCAAGAGCTGAGAATACTTCAACAAGTTCGGTACGGTTGATTTTCCCGCTAGCAGTCAACGGAATCTGAGAGAGAGGTATCAAAAACACGGGTATCATGTACTTTGGAAGCTGCGATTGGAATTGCCGAATGGCCGAATCTCTTGTTTCCATGTGGGCCCCTGATTTGGGATCCTGTTTGGGAACGTAAAAGCTGATGAGTACGTCTGACTCGGCAACGATAGTTGCACTTGAGCAACCCAACCCAACAGACGTGATGATGCCATTGATCTCTCCCACGTCAACTCTTTGACCGCGAACCTTGACTTGGCCGTCAATTCGCCCGATGATCATCAACGAGCCGTCAGGAAGCATTCGTCCGAGATCTCCGGATCTATAAAGGCGCCCAAAGTCCGGGTGAACGAAGTACTTGGCATCAGTCAGATCACTGTTGTGGAGGTATCCAGCGGTTATTTGGTCTCCTCCAAAGACAAGCTCTCCGACAAATCCAATCGGAAGAGGTCTCATGCTGTCATTGTTCATCACAAAAGCTGAGGTGTTGGTGAAGGCAAAGCCAAGGTGGGGGATATGCTGGCCGGGGAACATCTGTTTAACGGTGCAAATGTTTGTCGTCTCGCTGGGTCCATATCCTAGAGTTTATATTAGTATCATTGCTTGGCGCGGATTTAACCTGGGGACTCACCTTGAAATAACGCTCCATCAGTTGACCATGTGCTATACACATCTTCGGTCAATGGCTCACCAGCAGTGACAAGGAATTTGACGCAAGGAATGTTCTGTCTGTTCAACAGTGATGCCACAGTTGGGGTCAAGCTAAGATGAGTAGCCTGGACGGACATGATTGCCCGTTCAAAATCACTAAAGATTGTCTCGTTGGTTCCGGAACAAAGAGCAAGACCATTGAGCCAAGTCCAGAAAATCTCAAACACAGAAACATCAAAAGCTTGAGAACATGCCTGTAAGAGACGAGACTCCGGAGTGAATGGGTAAAGACTAGTCAAAACGTCGATATTCCCCAAAAGATTTAAGTGGGTTGCAACAACCCCCTTTGGTACACCGGTTGTTCCCGAGGTGTAGATGACATAGGCTGGCCTATTTGGGTCGGGCACATGTTCCAAATTGTCGGCAGATACACCGGAGAGGTCAACGCCAGTCAAGTTCAAAACCTGGCAAGGCATATGTGAAGCAAGGAGTCCCATTGCCAAATCATCAACCAAACACAGGTTAACCTGCGCACTTTTGATGATAGTCTGAACGCGTGCAGGAGGGGTTGATGGAAGTAAAGGCAAGTAAGCATGTCCAGACTTGACAATAGCCAAAATAGTTTCGTATAACAACGGGGACTTTTGCATGACCACGGCCACGACTCCAGGCTTCGAGACTGAAGGATATACACATGTGATTAACCCGGCAATTTTGTTCGAGGACCTGTTAAGATCGCCATACGATAGTGTTTGCAATACAGGAAGACAACCATTTCCATTTAGCTCAGATATGAAAATCAAGGCTGGTTTATCGGCGTGGTTAAGTACAACTTGCTCAAACGCCGTAGAAACGTCCGGATTTCGTTCCAACGCCTGATAGTTTGGGTTGAAGATTGAACGATTCTGACTGTTGAGCTTTTCATTTATCGATGCCAGTGGAGCTGAGGGTTGAGAGACAAATAGCCTGAACAAAGAATCTAGGGTTGATAGAAGAATGACGGCAAGTTCTTCTGGTATCATTTCGGGCGACGCCAATTGCATTGACAGGTTGAAGCCAGCATCCAAAGGAATAACCTCAAGAAGGATGTCACTCTCAAGATAATCTTGGTTGGATACTTGCTTCACGCTGCCGGCCACATCACCAACCATGTTCTCTTGATATGCAAACAAAACGTTCCACAGGGTATTCTTCGAGTCGCAAAGCTCGAGAACCTTCTTGAGCGGCATTCTTAGATGTCTCAAAATGTTTTTCTCGGTTGACCTGAGACCCATGAGGGCTTCCTCGACGTTTTGGTACTGATCAAAATGTATGGGCATAGGAAGAGAGGTTATACATGGTCCAATAGTGTCTTGAATTCCTGGAATAGCCTCAGTTCTTCCTGAAAACACATTTCCAAGAGTAACACTTGAAGTTCCCATAAGATTCGCAAACAGGTAGCCTGTCGCCAGCTGGAAGAATGTTTGGGGGGCACATCCGGTCCGCTTTGCAACCCGAGATAACTCAGCAGACGATGTATGTCTGATTTGGTGGATATATTTGCACGGCTTTCTCGATGAGTTGGGTTTAGGCGAAGCAGATTGTAGATGCGGGAATTTTGCTGGGACTATATTTTGCAGCTGCAAAGCCCAAAAGCTCTGAGATGCAGTATAGTCGTTGGTCTCTTCCAACAGAAAAGCAGAAACATCTGAGAATGGGATGCGTCGTGGTACTTCATCACCCTGAAGACAAGAATTCCAGTCACTGATCAACATTTCAAGAGACCAGCCATCATAAAGAGCATGATGAATATGTAGCACGGCTCTCAAAGGTCCGTCTATGTCCGGAATGACCACCTGGAGTCTCCATGGTCGCAAGAAACTTGCTTCACCATGAACAGCCCACATGTCATCTGGCCTTTCAACAACCTGGGCACAGTTCTCAAAAGGGTTCTTGAAGATTATCTGCGCAATCCCATTTTCAGTAACGGCAAACCCAGTACGAAGAATGGAATTGGCAGTAGCAAGCTCCATGAAGGATGCAACAGCCTGATGAGGAGATATCTTGAACCCGAGGTCAAAGTCAACCCGGTTGCAGTACGCCGATGATGTTTTCATTGTCTCAGTGATCATGGCTGTCTGTATTGGGGCACAAGGGACAATTTTCTCAACATCCAAATGGCTCACACTGGATAGCAGTGAACTAGGCGGCACGACTGTTAACCTGGATAGATCCACCGCCACATCTGGGTCACGTGTTGGAGTCATCAAAGGTAAGATTTTCCTGATGTGTGTAGCCTCTAAGATATCAACGGCTCCAACGTTGACTCCATGGCTCCGTAGTGTGCTCGCCAGTTTGATTGCAACTAGTGAATCAACACCAGCAGCCGACAACGTCATATCCAGATTAACCTTGCATCCCACCATAGGTTGGATGATATCAAGCAACGCTTTGCCCTCATTTTGGGCCTCTGGCTCGATCTCTGTGGAATCGAGATCAGCCCGCCTATAAGATGAGCACAACGTCTTACGGTCGACTTTTCCCGATGCCAAACGGGGAAAACTTTCCAGAATGACAACATCACCAGGGACCATGAATCTTTGGAGCCATTTGCGGCATTGGTTCAAGACTCCGCTCTCGCAGACGGCTTTCTCGGGGCCTCCATGTGTGATGGCACAAAACAGAACAAGTACCTGGTCTATAACTGCTGCCACAGCGCCATGACAATACTCATAACGAAGCGCCGCGTGCTCAACCTCACCGAGCTCCATACGCTGGCCACGAAGTTTGACCTGGCCCTGAGAAATACGGCCAAAGCATTCAACGGAGCCATCGGGATTCATCACAGCTCTGTCTCCACTGCGGTAGAGTACTCCATACTGTGTCTCGATGAATGCAGTCTGGGTCTGCTCGGGTCTGTTGATGTAGCAGTCTGCGAGTTGAAATCCACCGATAACAAGTTCGCCTGTTTCTCCGATCGCTTTGAGAGAGAATGGGCCCTCTTCTTCCGCGATATAGAAATCGACCGTGGAAAGAGGGAATCCAATTGAGTTAGGGCGTGCTGAGGCGGCCATTCCAGGGAGAACGGAACTATGGAATTGTTAGCCACAAGTCAGTGATATCTTTTTAACGGGGGTTCACCTACCAGTGAATGGCTGCTTCCGTCGGTCCATACATAGCCCAAAGCATAGACTCCTTTGTCTCGTCACCTCCAAATTCCTTGATTACACGCTCAGTGAGCATCTCACCAATTGTGAGTAGTAGCTTAAGCCCTGGTGCGTTACTCCGGCTGACTAGGAGACTACCAGCTACAGATGGAGTGAGCTCACAAGCATCAATATCCATCTTTTGAATGATTCCCGGTAGGTCGTCCAACATAAAGGGTCTAAACACGCTCACAAGAGTAGAACCTCGGAATAAGGGGAAGAATATTTCAAAAACAGAAACATCGAATGTCGGCGCAGCAAATTGCAGGAATCGTGTAAAGGGGGGGATATATTCGTCATGTGCAAGTAGCGACTGGGACGCTGCTTTGTGAGATATACCGACTCCCTTGGGAAGACCAGTTGAGCCTGATGTATACATTACATAAGCAAGCTGGTGGGTATCAATCGTGGGGGATATGAATTCCGTTTCTTCGTCCAGAGTGGTATTGAGCGTGGTTTTGTCAACATGAATCACGGATTTCAACTGAGATTGTGAAAGCCATTTGCTGGTGTCCACATCGGATGAAGTTATCAAAACCTGGGCGTTCACATCTTTGAGAATAAACTGCAGGCGCTCCGGTGGAGTATCAAGGTTCAAAGGGCAGAACGCAGCTCCAGTTGCCAAGACTGCCAGTTGGGAGACATATAGTTCAGGGCACTGGGGAAGTAAGATTGGAATGATCTTAGGTCCGGATGTTTGATCCTCCGGCAATGCGCGACAAATTCTAGCAGCAAGAGTGTGCACTTGAGACTTGAGTTCCCCATATGTCAACCTGGTGGTCTTGCTATCTCGAAGTAGAGCGTCTATTGCAATAGCTGTACTTTCATGGTTATTAGCAAACACAAGGTCATGAAGAAGAGTGGGCCCTTCAAGACAAAGTGCCTTCTTGTTAACAGCCTGCATCTTAAAGGCTTAACGGTTCTTTTGTGTCGTTCACGATAGTTTGTCGTAGATCTACCAAGTTGTTAGTATGTGATTAACCCTAGGGTCTCGCTGCTACTAAGACGGGACAGAATCATACCATAAAATGTATAAGATCACTCAGTGTGGATACGATATAACTACCAAGCGGAGAAAAAGAAGGCAAATTTCAACTTTGCAGTGAAAAGCCAAACAAAAAGTAAATACACTTTGAACAAGAGTTGAGAGAATTAAATCACCAGACCCGCTCCTACGCGATGTGGCTGTCGCACTACTTGTATGTATAACTGCTCGTTTATTCTGTAGTAACAATGGCCATTGTAGCCAATGGCCATGGCATCTTTATTACCACATCGATCTATCTCGATCTTGAGTGGCCGAAATGCATTGTTACTTGTGCTCCTACGCTACAGCCAGGGAGTGGCATATAACCGGTTTACGCATTATTTCCTTTGGGAAGCTCGCCGTTACGGGCAACCTGACCCTTGGCTATTCGCCAAGTTTTGCCCATGTACATACATATGTGTATATGTACAGACATACGTCCATAAACAATATGTCATTGTGTCTACTAGGAAACAACTAACCATACTAGTTTTTGATATCAATGGCTCTCTGTGCCTCCCTGTTTAGAAACCACAAAGCGAGCCAAGCTTGAGTGATTTTGGCTTGGTGTTGAACTTTCACCTGCCAAAAATGTCTTTGTACGCGATGAGGGTAAATTTAGCTAGCAAGGTGGTATTTTTACGACCCGACGGTCTAAGTCCCCACTCCTACCAGTTCGCTAGTTCACCCCTGACAGATATGTAAACGGATTATGCATGCGAAACATCATTGTGTGATGTCGACTTCCATTGACAACTAAAACACAGACACATACACCCAATGTATAGATGTTTTGTTCTGATTTGCGCTAGTAGTCAAGTACATACCATACATATACATACGGTTTCTCTTCAACCCAAGCCTGTCATGTAAATACTCTTAAGCTGAAAGTTCAGTAGGTCAACTGACGGTAGTGAATCATGGTCAACAAGAAGTACCAGTTCATTTGTTGTCCCCACTGCCATATGCATCCACTATATTATCACGATATGTTCCTTGGGAACAATGGTAGCGCGAAGATGGCTCCCCTTGCGTGTCAAGGAATCGTTCACGCAGCCAATAAGACAGGCGACATTGAGAATGACATGCCTTGATTGTAAATGCGCTCTGGTGATTCGTGCCCGCAAAACCAATTCGTCATTATTTCATTGGCATCTCCAATACTCCTTCTCCTGGTGGATGGATGCACAGGTACGCCTTGTAACAGGGGATACCATTGAGTTCACCCGAACCAAACACTGGAATATCAAAATGTACAACACATGGTGGTGAGCGTGATAGTCGGGATGATGCATTCCTACCAAGTTGCCCGTTTGAGAGTCTCCATCTCAGCTTCGTGGGGACCTTGAACAAATTCCAGCCTGTTAGAAGCCAGCAATTACTCATCCCTGTAACGTCCATCCACACCAACTTGACAATCATGACAGCCTTTCAAGGCACTAACACAACTTTGACCGGGGGTAATCTGTCCGTGACGCAATATAGGAACACTACATGTAGCGTGACTACTCGAATGATGCTGTGGTGATGTGTTGAAATCGAATATCACGGCTTTTTGATTGGCTATAGATGCAAGTGAGGAGGCGGGGAAGAGACTTCACCCCTCTGTACGGGCGTGGGTGATGTCGGTGTGTACATATCTGCCTTGATGATGTTTGAAAACTCGTCAAGATATCCAAAATGGGTGTAAATACGAAAGCGGTATCGAAGTTGAACTTGACAGAATCCTTCATCATGTATAACTCGGTGATAGGTGCGTGTATCATGCATGCTTGTTGAGGATATCTAAATGTAACCCTACTATATACGCTATACAATAGGGTTTTGTTGGGTTGCAAACTCCGTCTATCTTGTTGTAAATCCGACTTCCTTAAATTCCGTCGAAAATGTTGATGAAGAATCCTATGAAACAAGGAACATCTATTTTGTATTCCTGCTCACAAGATATTCACACAGGAGATAATCAAATCCAAATATACGGAATCTTACCTGACATATGGCACGTTCGTTGGTCCGGCGCACATATTTTGACCCAACCTCTCCGTTTTTCTCCGTCCACCTGCCACGCCAAGACTCATAATCGAACCATCTACACTATGAGCTCCTATGTTATAGTTTTCAACATGAACTTGCACACAATGTTGCCTTGTTACATTTGTGCTCCAGAATCGGAGTCCAAGAGCCTCACAAGCCGCGGTTGGCCCTCCATCATCCAAGTAACTTTGACGTAATCGATATTGACGACCCCCGCCGCGCCCCCACCATGTACTTGGATGTATCTAAGAGAATATATGTTGTATGTATGGACATACGTGTTGTATGTTGTATGGATGAAACTCCGTAAGTTCGGGGTCACTCTCTAAAAGAACACAAACTCAAATCCGTCATTCAAAAATACAATAAGTGTATTCAAATATGGCGAAATGTGTCAACTTCTGACTTTTAGCGCACTAAGTTTCCACACAAGTTGGCGCTAGACCCATCTAAAAATATAGGGTATAACCCTACCATAGTTTAATCCATCTGATTAGATTCCGCTGATTTTATCAGATCAAACTAGTGGTCCATCGCATAAACATGTCGCATAAACGTGATATAGGAACGGCCCATGTTGGAAAAAATCTGCAGTTGTCATGTGGGAAACTCATAGAAGTGCCTATTTGAGGGTTTTAATCCGCGTGGCCCCAAAAAAATCTATAGGTTAAATTTGTAGTTTATTCCTCCTCTAGTGGTAAATCACGCGCTAATAGTGTCTACAAACTTGATGCTCGCAGGTTTGATGTTGCAGTTGGATGGCTTGTAGACCGTCACGATGTCCCACGACACAAACCGGCAGGCAAGTACCCTCATGTCCTTTTGTCGGACGCCTATGTCAGGATTTGGTCCCGCCGAACGGCCTTTGTCATGTTACTTGTGAATTGCTATGAAGTCCGTGATGTCTAAATCTGAATCCGGAGCGGAATGATTCGAGTCGGATGGGCTCGTGTTGCGAACTGCGGCACAGCCGCGCAGGGAAAACTCCGCCTTTCTTAAATATAACACACAGTCTGAGGGTTCCTGAACATTGAACTTGTGGTTCCTGACGAGGAATTATGGAACGTTTGAGCTATTCCTTGGCGTGTTCAAATATAAACTATGGCTTTCTTGGAACCTCACAGTAGATTGTACATACAGTTCAATTGGGGAATAAGCCACAACTTTGAACATCTTATAGTGGTAACTATAATCACACAAGCTCCTTGGCAGTCATCAAATAATGTATAGCTCTGTGAACCATCGGTGGTCACCGTGATCGGAACAACTCTGTATACGTTATCAGATCCTCCGACCTCGTCTCATCACGCCTCCTCCCGTCTCCAAACCCTGGTTCCTAGATGTCACGACACGACTGCATCTATGACGAACCAACCAGCCCCGTGTTTGTCCCAAAACCTTGTACGAGGTGCAGAATTTTCACAACAAGGAGCCAGGAACAACAGAGAAAACGACAGGAGGAGGGGCAGCGGGGTGGTCCTTGTCCTTTACATGATGGCGTGGAAGCGTTGTTTTTCGAGTTGATGTTTGCTCTGTGTTTTTTTTTAACGATACATGCATCTGGTTGTTTGAACAAGAACATTATATTTTGGGAAGTGTTTGTCATGCTATTAGAAGTCATAATAGATCATTGGCAATACACTGGGCTGACGGCATGGGACTCGCGTGGGGAGTGTTACTTCTAGAACAACTGTACCTTTCTCAGAATTCGCTGCGCCATGCCAGGGACGAGCGGGGCATGATTAAATAGTGGTAATTCTCGATATAGAGATCGTATAAGCAAATCACCACAGCTTGATGTTTGCGTCACACGTAAATGCGCCCTTGTAATAAAAGTTTATGGCAAGCCACATGCTGGTGATTGAACCTATTTACACTTGTTCATACATATATGGATGTATGCATATGCGTAGCCACATTCACCCGTCGCGGCAAAAAAAGAACCGGCAAAGTACAATTAGCCAACACTTTTGTAATCAGATCAAATCCCAAATTCTGGGATTATAATGGTGGATTCGTTCTCCTTCCTTTTTAATCCTTAGACCGAGCTTGGACGGGTGATTTTTTTTGGTAGGTGAGGAGGCTCTCTTGGACACAAACACATGTGCACATAACTGAAGCGGGACCTTTTCTCCGTGCCGAGGTGTTATTGGAAACGAGAAGTATGTATTTCAGTTTCCTTTCAGGGCGCAAATATGTATATATATATATAGGGACATGGGCCTATATGCTTGCTTCTAGTCAACTGGTGAAATATCGTTCTTAAAATCACTTGGACATACGGAATACTATCAGTGAAAACCAAACTAACATCAGGCGTAGATATAAATGAGACATCTGCGTCTTATTCAATTGTGTACACCAAGTCTTTGGAATCTCTAGACATTCAGATTTCAGACGGGAAAATCAATCGATAAATATCTCACGTGGAACCTACACACCTTAAATACGTTGATTTGGACAGACCTGGCGCACCATATGGTCTTCCCCATATTTTACTGAGAACAAAACCGGACGCGTGGAAGCGGAAAATAGAGCGTTACATGTGGTATTGAAGAAAAACATCTGTAGCGCTTTCGGAATTCTCTTTAGTACACTAATTCCCATTTTTTTCCTGCACCGGCGACTTGCGGATCTGATTAGCCCTCAGATCATATCAATCAATATCCACGGCATGAATTTAGTTTTAAATGGGGCCACTGTGAGCTCCATAGTGGGGGACCAGTAGATCCTAATCCTTTAGTGTGTCCTTGTTCCCACTATACGTCCCCAGGACCGGCCATTCATGTTACTTTCGGTGATACGTCGCATCATGAGGTTGGGTCCCAATATAGACGACCAAACTACAATCCATTCTCATATGTGTGTACATACAACATGCGGTAGGCGTGGTTACTGCGCATACGACGTAGGCCACCTCCGCCCTTGCAGAGTTTTGATACACACAAGACAGGACATGGCATGATCGGGCACGCGATGGAAACTCGGATCGAAGGTGGAAGGTGGAGATCGAGACGTTCGTTCATTAGCAGGGTTCCATGACGTCTTGAGGCCAAGTTAAAACTGAGACGCTTGTGTTTTTGGGCTGCCTTTTTAAGATCCAAGTCTGACCCCACGCAGTCTGTCCATAGGTAGAAGCGTCCATGAAAACAACGGATAAAAAAGTCGGACGCCTGCCATGAAAGCGGATTGCCGGTTTATATGCCCTTTTCCCGTTATTCTGGGAAGGGCAAGAAATGTGATGATCATTTCTAGTAAAGGAAAATGGGTCAATAGTAGGTTAGAAACCCGTTAGAATGAGCTACGTAATAAATATTGAGAAGCGTTACTTGCCATGCTCTTGCATGTTCTTTATCAATCTAAAATCCTTAAGGTTTTGTAGCGGTTTCTCGCCGGCTTTCCAGTTATTCAAACCAATGCAGGGGCTTTTTTTCGCCACCAACCTGTCCGTATATAGAGATTCAAGCTCCACTTGAAACGTGAAATTCTCTGGCCGAGGAAGTGGGAAAACGAGATGTTGGCTTGGCCTAACAACCTCCGGGAATCCCCGCACATGCCTCGGCGGTGTCTCGAGTCCTCAATTCCAATTCCAAGCTATTCTCCTTGAGTAGTCAATTGTGGCCTGATTGATAAGATCTAGACTGACACTGCAAGGACCATCAACCGTACTGATTGATAACTGAGACAACCCCAGGTGTGCCACGGACGGGGAAATCCACGCAAAACTGAAAACACAACACGACATACACACACAAGTTTTGAGTCCGTCTTGGCGGGTGATGTGACCGCTCATGGACCACGGCATTTTTTTTTTCTAGTTTTAGAATTTCGGATGACACACAAATATCTGCATCACGCAAGCTGTCGTCGATGTGCATATGTCTGTCAAGTCTCTCTAGGCCATGTACTGGCCCTAGCGCTCTCTGACCTAAACCAGCGTGAGGCCACAATAGCGCCTAGACCTAGAGCGTGCAAACCAAAATCGCAACCGAATCTCCACTTTGGCTCCTGGATTTCACTATGTCTGTATGTATATATCCGCTCGTTGCGACAACCGTGGTCATTGCATGACGCTTTAGTGTGAAGATGGATTATTTGCTATTCTGGGCCATCTTGACGCAATATCAGCCAAAACTGGGACGGTAGACTTGCGCATCGGACAAACCCCTTCTTCTTCTTCTTCTCCGTAACCTGTAAATCATCTAGTGTTAAGTTTCTGTCTCCGAATCCGAGACTTCCACGGACTAAGAACCCGCAGTTGGCAACGGCCTCTTTCTGGCCCTTCCGCTCTTCGCCTTCCCCTTGCTTCAGTAAAAATTTATCTGATCTGGCCCCGACTGTGTTTTCAGTCAGCTCGTCATGGCCGATCCATGTCAGAAATTTTTATCAGATTTAATTTTTCTGCACCACGTAAAAAAAAAGAGACTTCTAAGAACAGGGGGGGCTTGTAGTAGCTTTTATCCACTGATTCCTATGCTACGTCTTCTGAAAGCCCCCACACACGCTATAGAACGGGTCAGTAGCTATTAGACCGGCTTTTATTTTCTGTAAGCTTGCGTTGTTACTACATGTGTGTAGAATGATTACCTTCCTTCTATGTACCATGTAGAATTTCGGTAGGCTTACCAGACGGTGTGAATATGTATGTATGCACATACACATGTACATTTGTATGTGCGTTTGTGTGGGTGGAGGGAACAACACGGCAGAGGGGTGTATGTTAGTTAGAAGGACTAGTGGGGCCATTTGCACCCCACACATGTTACTTTGGTCGGAGAAAGTTAACTGGCTGATGCACAGCTACCCACTACACTATAGGTTTGTGGTTAGTCTACACCATGGATGCCTTCATATACGTATGTATGTGTGTATGTATGTGTGTATGTATGTAGAGATACATGTAGTCACATACGATACAATATACATACAGAACATAGAACAAAGCCTTTACATGAACTATAATCTTCCAAATCTTGTAAAACCGAGAAACTCAACAACTGTCACATACTTAACGGCATGATTTTGCCGTCCTTTCTCCGTGCACTCGAGCTTTTACAACTGATGTTGAATGTCCTAGGCCCCTCACCCTCCCAATCTCCCTTTGACTCCTTCAGTTCCTGTTGACCTGAAGGCTAAAGCTCTAAACTCATATAATCCCAGAAACAGAAGTTCAACCGTGATTCGTGCAGTACCCCCCCCCAAATAGGAATTATCACCCAGCCAGCTCAAAAATCGGATTTTATTGTTTCTGACGTTCTCGTTCACCTTGCCGTTGCGGCCCGGGTTTATTTTTACACCTTTTTCTAGTACTGTTGGCTATCCCGGTGTATACTTGGGTTTGTGTTTCGGCTTGTCTTGCTTCTATTTTCCCGTCGGAATCCCACTTGCCATCATGTATAAATCAACAGCTGTCCCCGGTTATCCGTCTCTCTGTGCTCCTATTCCTCATTGTTCTTTCTCTTCATCATAACCGGCCTATCATCTCTTATTCTCTTTGCTCTTTCATATATCGAGCAACTTTCCGTCTGCTTCATTACATCATTTGTTTCGAGTCTCTTTTCTACACGACTTGATCCCAAACAACCCACCCATTTTATAGCATACTATCCGTGGTATTGCTGTTATTGCTCATATAATCGTCATCCTTTATCACTCTACAATACCAGGCAATAGCTAGCTTCCCGTCTTGACGACAGTTGCATTTCTTGTCTGTGCCATTATCCCACCCCTCTTCATCGTTCCTCATATCTTCTCTCTATTTACACTTGTTTATCTTTGTCTTTTAAGGCTCTATTTGTCTTTTTCTCAATCTTAACATCTGAGCTCATACACCCCCCACCTTGTGGCTATTTTGATACCCCTAGTCTTTACCCCACTACCCATACATCTTTCATAATGTCTCCTCATATCGATGACGGTCACCTTGACCTTGACATCTCTGGTGCCACCTCACCTATTGCTTACACCCCCGCTGGAAGCACTACCAGCGGCTCAGTCACTGCCGTCCGCTCCTCTTCTGCTCCCGCTACCTTGGTTGACAATGTTCTCCCCGCTGCCAGCTCTGACGAGCTCCACGACCTTGTCTGCCTCGGTTTCGGCCCTGCCAGTTTGGCTGTTGCCATTGCCACTCACGATGCTGCTTTCAACGGCCGCTCCCTGCGCTCTGATGGTCGTCCCCCGAAGATTGCCTTCCTTGAGAAGCAGAACCAGTTTGCGTGGCACCCGGGTATGCTCCTTCCCGGTGCCAAGATGCAGATTTCCTTCATGAAGGATCTGGCCACCATGCGTGATCCCCGCTCTCACTTTACTTACATCAACTACCTTCAAAGCGCCGGTCGTCTCATTGACTTCATCAACCTGAGCACGTTCCTGCCTGCTCGTGCTGAGTTCGAGGACTACCTTAGATGGTGTGCCACTCACTTCACTCACCTCGTTCGTTACTCACAGGAGGCCATCTCCGTCACTCCCGATGCTACTCCGGCCGAAGGCGCTGTCCAGAGCTTCACTGTCAAGTCACGCAACGTGCACACTGGCCGTGTCACCACGATTCGTGCCAAGAACGTTTTGATTGGTGTCGGTGGTCAGCCCAAGCTTCCTCCCGTTCTTGACGTGCAGGACTCTCGCGTGCTTCACTCCTCGCAGTACTGCTCCAAGATCCACTCACTCCTTAAGGATCGCGATGCGCCCTACAAGGTTGCCGTGGTTGGTGGTGGTCAGAGTGCTGCTGAGATTTTTGCCAACGTGCAGACCCTGTACCCCAACTCCCGCACATCTCTGGTCATGCGTTCTGAGTTCCTGCGCCCTAGTGACGATTCTCCTTTTATCAACTCGGTCTTCAACCCCGAGTTCACCCAGGAGGTTTGGGATCGTGCCCCCGAATACCGCAAGTTCCTTCTCACTGAGGCTCGTGCTACCAACTACGGTGTCGTTCGTCTGGAGCTCATTGAGGCTCTCTTCGAGCGCATGTACGAGCAGAAGCGTGAGCTCGGTCCTGACGAGACCCGCTGGCCCCATCGCATCATGGGCGCTCGTGAGATGACCAAGCTGGAGCAGTCTCCCAAGGGCCTCAAGCTTCACATGGACAATTACATTGTGCCTAGTGAGCTTAACCCCATCATCGATGGTCCCATTGAGAAGAAGGCCCCTATGGAGACTCTGGATCTGGATCTCATCATTGCTGCCACTGGTTACCAGCGGAGATCACACGTCAACATCCTCAAGGATCTGTGGCACATGCTCCCCGGCAAGGTTGGTCCCAGCAACACCCCGTATGATGGTTGGACTGTAGATGTTGCCGGCTCCGCCCGCGAAATGGCGGTCGACCGTCAGTACAGAGTCAAGTTCCAGCCTGGAACTATTGCTGAGGGCTCCGGTATCTACCTGCAGGGCTGCTGCGAGGGTACCCACGGTGTAAGTTGATATTCTAGAACATGTATCTCCAACTTGTATGACACATCAGCTAACTGTAACTCTTCTATAGATTTCCGACACTCTACTTTCCGTCCTGGCTATCCGCTCGGGTGAGATTGTTGATGCCGTCTTCAAGAACTAGACGTGATTTAACCTCCGGGCGTTGCTAATAGTACAGTGACCATTGAATGGTCTTTTATGTCCTACTGTAGCAGCGCCCAATCAAAATGATGGGATTGGCGTTTTGTTTTTTTCTTCATATCTCTGTTGTTTTTATGTGTTTGGCTCGCAGGATCTCATTGGATGACATTTGTTTTGGTTTGCTTTTGTGTAATATACAGTTTTATGTTTTGTCGCAAGTTCTTTTGTCCAATATGTCAATGTTCATGTCTCAAAGTAGGTATTTGTCAAGTGTCAAAGTCTCCACACTTGACAAGTTAAAGAGTGACAGTTGTAGGATGATGTCGTACGGGAAATCATACTTCCCAATTCAGCTATCGATGTCGATTTGTAATCACGTGATCAAAGCGTTACTCGGCAATCAGTTTAGGCTAACTTGTGACATGAACCATATCTACGACCATAACCCACACATCAGAATATCATTACAAGTACAAACACTTTCACGGAAATGGCTGAACAACAATCACCAAAAACTCTTCGCTCAATTTATTGATCTAAAAAATCATAATCCTACATCGACTTATGCAACTAATTTATCCACTCTCCCGCCTAAAAACATATAAAAAAGCAAGATAAAAAAAAGGGAAAACTGAGGCAATTGTATGTATAAAACAGCTCAAATCCAAAACTCAAATCCAGAATCTAAAACACCTTACAGAGCCTTGGAAGCCCAACCAATAGTGTTGTTTCCACCGTCAAAGACAACAAAAGCAGCCTTAAGAGCAACATCACCGAAAATGTTAGTACCGATGCTGTCTGAGGACTGCATACCACCGAAGCAAGTATTGGCAGTCACAGCAGTGAAGTTCATGAAAGAACCAGGGATGGTGATCATGCTACCACCAACCTCGAAAGAGAAGTCGGGAAGATCAGCCGAGCAAGGGAAGGTGAATCCACCCTGGGTCTTGTCAAAAGCGGCACCGGTGACCTGCTTGTAGTAAGCAGTGTTAACGGCGTCAGGAAGCATGAGCAGAGTGGTACCAGTGTCAGCAATACCAGAGATAGCAGTGTTAGTGACGGCACCGTCGCCAACAGCAAAGCCCTGAGAAGTGAATCCCCAGAAACCGTTCGAGCTGTCGACATCAGTGAAAGCAATGGTGCCATTGTGAGCGGTATCGTCAATGAAACCAAAGTTGTACTTTCCGGGAGCATTGTGCTTAAGATCAGCAGTGAACACTTGCTGAGTGAGGTTGGACATGGCATTGTCGAAGAAAGTCTTCTGCTTCTTGGGAGAAACGGTGTTGAGGGTGCTGAAAGCAAGACCCAAAAGACCGTCCAGGTTCTTCTCGCTGGTGAACCCCGAGGAAACCTTGGTGGCTGATTCAACGGCCTGACTCTGGACAGTCATACCACCGATGGTGACGGTATCCATGAAGACATCACCAGAAGAAGAGGAACCGTCACCGTAGCTGATGGACCACTTCGATCCGGTCAACTTCTGAGCAGTGGACGAGTTAGCAGCGTTGTAAACAGTCTGGCCCTTGACCTCAGACTTGGGAGTCTCGGTAGAGAAAACCCACAAGTCGGAAGAACCAGTGTCAAAGTCAAGCATCAGAGTCTGAGGGGGGGTACCAATGTCAACGGGAGTGAGGTACTCGGTGTCAGAGGAGTCGACAGGGTTGGTAGTAGCCGAACCAGTAGCACGCTTAGCCATACGAGCGTTAGCGACAGCGGTAGAGAGCGAATCTGGCATGGCAGCACCATACTTGGTGTAAACACTAGCCAAGGCGAGCGGGCCGTTCCGCTTGTAGTTGACATTGCGGACTTGCTGAACGGACCAACCGGAGCCGCCAACAGTAGCAGGCTGGGGCTCGGCAACGGGGTAGGGAGCAGCCAGAGCAGCCTGACCAATGGCAAGAGTGGCCAGGAGAAGGGAGTTAAGAGAAGGAGACATATTGAAACAGTGGGTGGGAAAGTAAAATAAGGGTGGAAGAAAAGAACAAGACGAAAGAGGTGAGGACAGACGACCAAGCGTGTGTAGATAGCGTTAAACAAAAAATAAAATGTATGGACAAGAAATTAAGTTGATCGAGGAACTGGCCTACGAGATCTGAAGAGAATTTGGTGAAAAGAAGCTGATGGTGATGAGCTTGTGTGAGAGCAAGTCTGAAGACCAGAAACTCTCTTGTGTTGCAGAAACGGGCAGCCCGCCAGATATTTATACAAAGTGGCGTGGCACCATGGGCCTCCATTGATCTCCCAAACCTGGCTTGTGTGATATTGCCCGTCGCCTCCTTTGGAAACATCAAGTTGCCTCCTCCTCAAGTCCCCTGTCTGCGCAACATGAACTCTTCTTTTACTTACAAGGCAATTGTGGTCGCTTCATGGCCCATGCCTTGTTCAGCCATGAAACCACGAACTTCTGGTGACCGCAGAATTATAGGCAATAGACAGGAGAAAGTTCGTGGTGTTGCTGTCTTCTCATGGTTACCCGGTATCCCCGTTACTCTGAGCTGGCTGTCTAAGCAGCTTGTCAAGTTGACTATTGGTTGTCGAGACTCAACATAAGTCAGGGGTTTCATGGAGGTGCGGGCAGATATGTCCCCGCATTGGCCCCTTGGATTCCGGGTTGTGTCGACCGTGAGATTCCCTGAAACGTAAAAAACAGTAAGTTTTGTGAAGTGCGTAGAATTACCTGTTGATAGCATGCACATGCCATTACCATAGTAGATGCCGGCCCGGGTAATTCTGTATGAAAGTGTACGTATATGTCTCATCTAGTATGAGGTTTCATTTCAAGTGATGGACATGTTCATGGTCGATGAAATTATCATTTTGTTTGTGGCGGTCGAGTTGGTGGTTGATGTCTGTATGTACATGCATTCTGTTTGAACTGACGCCAAGACTACCATGAACTAAACCTACTTGAAAACAAGCTTTCTCGAGAACTTGGGTGGTACATGCAAACAAACATTACCTGAGCCACACGATGCCAAGGCAAAAACGTCCCATATTGAAAACAGTCTCAACCGACCAGATAATCGTCGCTAGGAAAACTCAAGCTAAGAATACAGTTAGGTCTATAATAAGGACAAATGTGACGTACTTTAATTTGTATAGGACGCCACAGGATAAATCGTCGCATGTCTTGAGAGCAATAATTATTTGCCTCACGTTTGTAAATTTGAACCTTATTGTAGTCGATTTACCAACTGACGTTGACAATCCCTTCTTTGATGTTCTTGCCAAGGCGGGATGTAGGCTTGGCGACATGGAGATACATACATGTACAACCGATGGCCCAACCGTGGAGCGTTTTGGTGATCTTGCCCCTGTAACCTCACTTTGCTTGTTTTTCGGTATCAGTCAGAGCTCCAAAGACCGAATTGTCCACTAATGAATGAGGACAACAACTTCTAAGCGATAGTTTCCCGGTTTGTAGAATCCTTGGTCTCTATGTATGCATGTGTATTCCAAAGTGTCGGCTCAAAAATTGCCGTTCTGCGGGTCAACATACATACATACTAAAACCATGATGACTCGAAAAACAGAAAACGAATATCAAACACCAACTATAAGCCACCTTTTGCAGTCCACGCGTCCTTCCGTTCTCAAAACAAGGCGCTCAAGTCTGTTCAAAGCTCAGTATTCACACAAATTATAAACACTTCTTAATCCCCGATTGTAGACGCTCGGTTCTCGCGTGCCAATAAACTTCATGATCCCAACTATAGTCTCAACGACTCTTGCGTTTCGTATCTTGGTGCTAGCCCCTTCTGCGTCAGGGTCTCAAAGGTCCACGTAATACGGTCTTGTAGACTGTGTAGTCGCTTGAAGTCTGCCATCAACATCGTGTATCGGATTCTATTGGCGGCAACTCACATTAATGTTTCAGCAACGGCCGATACAGGTGGATTCTCGGGTTGTAAATGGTGAATTAGGACTGAGGACCCGCCAATAGGATGAGATAGTCGGATCAACGGTTACCCTTGTTAAAATAAACATGTCTATGTGCAATGTGAACATATGCAACATGTGTACAATATGTCTGATTGATTCTCTGAACATCATGATTAATTGGTGTATCTTCCATTGAGAAGAATGACTAATGTAGTATAGGGACCATGTTTGATGTCTATACATGTTTGTTGTACAGATAAGTATGTGTACCAAGTTACAAATCAGGAACTCTTTGGTTGATTCGTGATTTCTTCTAGAATCAACAAACCATAGGGTCTTCCACAAGCCATAGGGTTTACAGTCACGTGAACACTCAAGATTAACTTCCACTATCAGCACGTGACAAAGAACAACATAACCCTATAAACTCCAAACACGTGATACTGTATCTCTCGTCAGCGCAAGGCTGCGAGCATGGCTCAGTCACCTGCTGTCGCGACAAATGCGACAATCCACACTTTATTGCGCCAATTGCATTATCGATCGTCATCCAACAAAAAATTATCACCAGTCCACTTCATCGGTATTGGCTGATTTTGCATTGTTATTTTCTTCTTACTCTCTTTAATTTATACTCGTTTTTACTCTCTTTCTCGTGGTTGCTTTTGCGCCTGTCTGCCTATATATATATTTTTTCGATTTAGGGATTTTTGGAGTTTATTGATTGTTGTTTGTGTACATACAGGCTACTTAGGCAACGAAAATCGTCTTGAACTTCAGAGACGCTCAGTTGTTGCATATCTACGACGTGGTTGTTTTCTTCCATCTTAACAAAATTGCCCTTTGAATTCTGCACTGGGGGCTACAAAACTACAGACCAAGCGACCGTCTGACTAGACTATTGACCAGGGCGATTTATTCAATCCAATCCAACAAAATGGGCGCTGTTTGTTCTTGTATTGGTGGTAGAGCGGATGACCAGGATCAAGTAAGTCAAGTGAATTGCTTTTCATATGTTTACATACTAACGAGCTTCAAGAATGAAGAACAAAGACTCTTGAACGGGGACGATGTCTATGGAGGTGATTACGGCTCTATGGCATATTCACAAATGGAGGATGGTTCTGAAGTTCGACCAGAGGAAGACGCTTTGAAGAGGATGGCGAGTCGCACTGCCGAGTAAGTTTAGTAGTTTATATTAACCAAGACAGACTAGACTAACACAATCCAGCAACATGGTCGACGTCTATGAAATCGGAGACAATTCCCGCCCTCCACCAGCTCCTTTCGCCTACGCAGGTCAACATGACAGACTTTTACGGTACCAGCAGTTACTCGCCAAGTTATCTGACAACCAAGACATCATCACGGCGATTTCAGTGGAAAAAGGTGACGAAGACAATGTTGGCGTGTTGGAGATGGGAACTGTTCGCGAAAGAGAAGGACCCAAGAGACCACTTGTGGGGACCTTTAAGGATGCTGCAGAGGCTATGAAGTAGGGAAAAGATGGAGAAAAAGAACCGGAGCAACTCCGATGAGATACCAGTGCCTTGTTTTATACACAAAACCAATTGTTTTCACAACATTTACATTGTACTATCTGCTACGACGTCGCGGAAAAAGGGAAAGGATTGTGCATGTGGATATACAACGGCTAGATATGGAATAAGGTGGGGCATTGTTGTGCCGGAGAACAATGTCCTGTTTATGTCTCCACTGTTCCCTCAGCCCAAGCTTATGAGTGACGTCAATTGGTTGTAACCTTGTGATTCGGGTTTATACATGGTGTATGTATGTGTATATGCATGCAGGCGTGGTCTATCAATCCAGGGATGATGCATAATTAACAAGGGCCATGATGTCGACGATAGTTGTACATTCATACATACACCAAGGAACATCTTTTGCGCTGAGTTTGCGGTTTTCTGGAACCACTTTTGAGTGGATCTGAAGTACCAAGGGGCCAAGGAAAACCGGGTCTTTTGGAAATCCTGCTAGAGACCCGGGAATTCTTGATTATCAACAAAACGCAATGTGGGTATGCATATGTCACTACAATATTTGCTGTTCTTCTTGTGGAAGTTGACCCATGGAACAACCGAATTGACCTGTCGTTATGAAGCTACTGCAGCTCGGATGAAAGAATATCATTCCTCGGTTGGCGAACGCCACTTATATCTTATTGGCCCGGTACAGGACACGTACGTCTTAACATGTCTATCTCTATATTATAGCAGTTATACCACTTGGTACTTGTGGTGTACCCACTCAACCAAGCCCCAAACCTCACTATAACCAGTTCTGGCAGACAATGAAACGCCTCTCTAGGCTCCTATTATAACACTGTCACTACATGCATGCTCAGCTATGCCTGCCGTCACCGGCCCCACTCTTGTCCATATCGCGCTCTTTTCTCCCTTCTAGCTGACTTGACTGCTCTAGAGCCCCTAAACATCAATCGCTGACGGTGTAGGCAATGGCTGCATAATGCCCAGTTCGGAGGGTGGTTGTAACTTCCACGCCTCTTCCATAGCCACTACCCCGCTTGGATCCGACTTGGCAGCATGGTCTATTTGCATTTGCGTCCACTCACTATAAACCTCACAATACTCGCCACTGATCCTGTCTACAGTTGCCGGTCTATTTCCCTCTTTCCGCCACCGACTAAGATCAGCAGCCATTTTCCTCAGACGTCGTTCCTTTTTGCCGAGGTTAGTGCACAAAGAGCAAACTGTAGGACGCTGAAGAGTCTCATAGACCAGCTTCATGCCACAAGTTTCTCCGGTTCTAGTTTCTGCGGGACAACGAAGACGGAAGCGGTCCCAGCGCCAGAAGCCGCAGGTCCAGACAATTTGATCGTAGTGACACATGGAATGGAGTATTTTGTGGTGGAATGAGTTGTGAGTTGTTTGTAGAGAACGACGATACGTGAATTCAAGTCTATAGTAGGAGAGAGAAACTTGTTAGTGTCTTGTTCAAAAGTTCATGTAGTCATCCGTAAACATATACATGACGAAGTAGTGCCCTTTCTGTGTCCCATTGACCGTGTGTCCTGTCAACCGTCAACCGTGTGCCTGACCTTCCAATCTATATAAGGTGCAAATAGACAAGGCTAAACCTACCCCACAATAGCCACAGCTCGCTTCCACATAGGAAGTACTCAAAGTTTAGACTTACCACGACTTGTGTCTTTGATCGTTCGTGCGTTACAAAGTAGTTACAAGTTCGTATGTATGTATATGAACGTGTAGACTTGAGTAAAACCTCTTCTTGTCGATAGATTCCAATGGAGTAGTAGGAACGAAAGTAACTGTAAAAGACGTGCAGTAAAAAGGAGCTGTAGGAAGACCCAAATCAAGGATATATAACTAACTTCTAAGAAGTCTTTGCCTGTAGTGCAACTGTGGAAACCGTAAAAGTAATGCCATCATAGTGGCTTCATGCTCCTTATATCTCTTTCTATATTCTCGTCTACGAAGCCTCATAAAGTGTACACACATGTCTCTTGCATATCTCCCCGTTGGTATCTTCCAGTAACTCAACGACATACATGTCCGTCGGATCGTCCAGCCCGCCTTGGTGCATGTTAGGTTCCAGTCTAGACCCAGTTCCTTCCCTTTGCTCTCCACCGGCGATCGCCTCACCCCTCCCCGAAAATCCATCCAGTCGTATAGTAAACCGCAACTGCTCAAGCGAAGCATGTGATGCACCACCGTCCATCAGCTTGCATCTAAGCCAACCAGCCCGACTTGATGTCGCCACGCCCCGTCGTTGGAAGCTAGCACGAGTCCCGAAATGGAAACTAATAAGTGTTCATCGCCCGACTCAGGGTGACTTGCTTTGCCCCCAGACCATGCCGCTTGGGTCAGGAACCCCTTCTTTTTTGTACACATTCTTTTAGATGTCGGTATACTTGGCTGAAAGGTAGCAATTGGGCTCGACCACGCCCTGGATTCCTTTGACAGGAGCGACAAGCGAGCCCGATGCGGCACTGCAGAACTACTGGTGCGTTACTGTTACAATAAGGGAATTGTGGCGGCCACGGGAACTGGCCGGGCCGTCTGGATTAGGGTGAGTGGGGCTGAAATATGTATGAAGGCACAAATGGAGTTAACTGGGTATTTCTAGTGGGTTCAAAAGAGGCAGAGACAAAGGCAATTTTTGTGATTTTGGGGATGTGAGCTGTAGTAGAAAAAGATGTGCACATGTCCTAAGTACCTAGAGTCAGTTGTCTATGTTTGTACTTGTGCTTGTGCAACGATGTATCCTCGATAGCCCCTAGTAATGATGTTCCCACATCTTTTATTCTCAGAATCGTTGACATCTTTGTCCAACTGAGTGTATGTGTATTCTGTGTACATCTTTATGTATGTATATTCACTCAAATATACGTCCTTACCTTCATCCCTTGTGCCATCATGCACGCCACCAACAAAAGAAACAATCCGTTTTCCGTTTGAAGAACTTATTACAAAAGGTACATCTTTGTTACCCCCGCCAGCTACCCCAAACTCTAGAAGTATCCCGTCTTCACCGACATGCAGGATCCATAGCGAATCTCTTCCCGTGCCAACACCGCCAAAAAGAAATACCGACCAGTCTTTGAATCGCCACGCATGACCAGTCACAATTACCAGAACACTTCGGTCGTGGCGTCAGCCTCACAAGTAGAATTCCCCGGTATAGCTAACTACATTGAGACATTCTCTTAAACAGGCACCCATCACCCGCAGCTTTATCCCGAATCCTACCGGTATAAACACACGTTATTGACTGTATGTTCCACTTGTCGAGAACCCCGTCAGCTGCAGGGAGGACACAATTCTCGGGGAGAAGCCAGGGTTTCTAAGGACTTGCTGTCGTGCAAAACTGTCTTGTGTCGGCCTGAGAGGAACGAGGAAGCACCATAGGATGTTGCAGATTACTCGTGCGGTAACAGTGGCTATGGAAAATGGTACGTGGCGCTCGAGAAGGATGAGTGCCGGTGCCCAACTTATAAGTGGTTGTTAAATGTCATGTCCTGCATGTGAGTCGTGGTGGAGGGTAGCAACCGTGGACTTGCCATGGCGCCAATCCGAATGCAGCCTGTTGCCTTTTGGACAACACACCATATTGTCTGTTGTGTGGTTGGTCAAGTATGAAAGTGGGGGCAGTCTCAACAGCAGAAGAGAGGTGTCCGTCTAATCTTCATTGGTTCCTGCATGTAGATATCCCATGTAGTATAGCGGACCATAATGATTTGGAGGTAGTTAGAGCTCATGGTTTCCTCCAAAAGCCACAATTTCCAAGCGAGTTGTACCTTTCGTGGCCTGAATGGATCCAGCTGGAGGATGATCCTATTCTTCGGTATGCGTCTAGATACCGACAGTCGACCGTATCTGCGGCCATGAGCCTTACCTAAGTTGGGCAGCGACTAACAAGAATGGCATGTTTATGTGGCTATTTTGAGAAGTAATGCGGAAGAGACAACCTGTTTCGGCCCGTTAATCTGTCCCTGGTGAACATGTGGTGTAGTGGAGTATGGAGTTTTGTCGAGGTAGTACAATCCGCCAAAAGCTACAAACATACATAAGTCGCTTACGGAAAGAAATTCAACCATTGGTAGATCCATGACTTCGTTTCTATGTACCAATACTAACGTAACCAACTACTTAATAATCGGCCCATGCCCTAAATCACAGACTTCACATTGGGATATTTCCCACTTACGAACCCTGCTCTATCAACCATGAGGTCCTGTCTGTTGGTTCCAGGTTTCTCAATTAGGCCTTTAGGCCAAACTGTCTGGTCGGACAAACTCATCCTTCGAACAAGGTCTGTGACTTCCTCTGATCCCCAACGTAATTTATATACGCAGTGGTGTGGGGCTCAAGTAACTCTGTATGAACAGGAGTCAGTCGTGCAACAACCAAGGATGCTAGCCTTCTAGCTTGCCAACGCACGATCGTGCTCTTTTCTATCCTTGTTCTTTTTGTCATTGACGCGGCCACAGAAACCGGCCTTTGGGTAGCAACACTTGTCTCTCCCTTCTTAGCCTAATAAGCCCTATGTACACATCATTCGGCGCCAAGGGGAAACTGGCCACATGTGTGGCAAGGAATCTTGGTCTCGGAACCCGGTTGATTGACATCCAACCCATTATGTCTAAAGGACTGACCGCCTTTATAATGAGGAAACTTGGTTTTCGTCGAATGAAGATAAGAGACCAACGGTGAATACCACGGTACTGGCCTTACACCTCTCGTGACAAAAGTATACAACCCTTGCATAAAACTTGGAAAAAAATCTGTGATGCATCAATGACGTCATAGGGTCGTGATAACGCCCAGTTTATTATACAACCAACACACGTCTATAGTTGATGTACCAACCGTCTAATGAATGGCACTTTTGAATCTAAACCCTGCCCAATCATCTTCGTCGTCCTCACTATCGTCCTCACTATCTTCATCTTCTTCGGCTCGTTTTTTCGGCTCTACTTTCACCTCAGTCCCCTTAGTTTTCCGCAAAGCCTCTCTTCTTTCCTTCAATTCGCGCACTTTATGTTCCAATTCTGCCATCTCGTCAAACTCCATCTCAAGTTGTCTTGTAGCATCTTCTTTCTCCCCTTCTACTCGTCTAGCCATAGTCTCTCTTGACTCTACTACGGGTTCCTCCTTAGCTGCCTGCTTTTCCGCCACCTGTTCGCGTGTTAACGCCGCAGCAGAAACCGTAGCATTATCAAACACCGTAGAGGTCGCTGCAATATCCGCTTCAAAAGCAGCCCATTCATCATCGAGATTATCAGCGTCTTGCGATTCGGTGTTTGGGAATTCCCCAGGCGCATCTATCCCATTCTTATTAGGTGTCGTGATGACCTTCGGAGTTGCTGGTCTTGTAGCCATAGTGATTTCCATCCCCGCTCCAGGAGCTCCCGACAATCGTCTTCCCGTTGGTGTCCCCGCAATGCCGATTTCCAGGTCATTTGGTCGTGGTCTTTTCGCTGGAGAATCAGTTGTCATAACCACGTCCTCGTCTTCTTTGGTCCCATTCATCAATGGTCTTTTATGTCCCGTATGTGTTCGTTCAGGCTGTTGCGCGCGGGCCTGGTGCCCTTTGCTGGCGAGGTGTGTCGTCCATGATGCTTCGTCGGTTACGATTTCGTCACAGAGAAGGCAACTCAGTTGGCCATTAGGGAGGTAAATCGGGTGTGTGATACGGCCGGTAGTTTGCGGTTTGGTCGACATGGTAAATAAATGGAAAAAATATGTCTTAATGGTCTGACGAACGACTTGCGAAAACAATTAAAATACCAAGCCCAAAGTATCGACCCCTAGCTCGTTAACCCTAGTCAGTATGGATAGATACTTAACCCAGCTAGGCGCAAAAATCACGTGGCAAAAATACAATTCAATCAAATCCAAAGTGTAGTGAAATTCATTCGACACGCTTAACCTTCCACTCCGGTCATTAATCTTTTGTCTCCCCCACCGCCTACGCGCATTTCAAAAGCCATGTCTGGCCAAGACCCCAATCAAGGCGCGCGAGCCGCTCTTGCTGGTCAACTTCCGGACCCCCCGCCATTCTGGCAATCATTTACCCCGGATAACCTCTCCCGCATGAAGGCTTTGCGCCAGTCTATCCTGCCGGCAGGTTCGAATACGACCACCCCCGGAGATTCGGGGCGCATCCCAGAAGATAAGATTCCGTCGGAATTGGTGTATCTGCAGCCACCATCTGAGCCAGAAAATGGCACATGGCGGGTCTTCGGGGACATGTACACTGTAAGTTCGGCATCATCTCTTTCACGTTACGATCGATGTTAACCCTTTTCTCTAGCTCGATGATAAACTACCGTCTCTCGAAGAACAAGGCATGGACCGTCTTGTATCCGCTCCAGCGATTGCAGCGTCCCCCAAAGAAGTCAAACACATCGACCGCGCCCTCGAACTCAAGCGCCTCGCCAAGTCAATCCTCCTCAACTTCCTCGAATTAACCGGCGCAATGAGCATTGATCCAGAAGCCGCTGGTAATAAAATCACCGACTTGCGCACCCTCTTCATCAATTTCCACCACGTTCTCAATGAATACCGACCACATCAAGCCAGAGAGCAGGCCATCTCGATGATGCAGGATCGACTAGACAAGATTCGGGCAGAGACTACCGCGATTAATGCCCAGGTTGACAAGGCGAAAAGAGTGTTGGATGGGTTGGCCAGTATTGAGATTCCAAGCTTAGATGATACTTTGAAGCTTGCCAGTGGAAAGTCAAACACGACTATGACGACTGAAGCTCGTGAAACGGCGGGCTGGTCTGATCTTGACAGGATCGTGTCATGATAGTTTTTTAGTCTATTGCATTGTATGGCGTTACGGTGTGGGTTCTGTTTTTTGGATTTATTAGGTTGGTTCACATGGAATTTGAATGTATTTATACACTTAAATTAAATCGATATGTATATTTAATGTAAGCAAAACGTCTACATGATAGTGCAGGGAATAGGAAGACAACAGCATTCAAAGTCGCCGCACTGGATGCACTTTGACTTTTCAGGCTTAACAATGGTATCAACTACGGTAGACACAGTGCTACCATTGTGGTTAACAAGAGGAGTAGAAGAGCAGCAGGCCATGATTAGAGCTGGATCTATCATTAAAGTTAGATTTGGCACGTGATAGCGACAAGGCTGGAGGGGATCTACTTACAGTAGTTACTGCGCTAATTGTAAGTTGGTTGTGGGGTAGATATCGTGGTTTTCAAGACAAGATAGAGATGGAATATAGTAGATTTGAGACGACTTTCGATGAGTTTTATATTTTGGGAGCTAAAATTAAAGAATTGTAAACTAATCAAGTTGAGCCAAGCTTATGATGTTGAGGCTTCAGCGTGCGGGCCAGCGTTTTGTCGTATATGACGTATTTGGGGCGATGCAAGGCAGAGACAACCAGGGTTTAGTGGCTTATATGTGATAACCCTACCATTGACCGCTATTTTGCGTCTTCATCCAATGATGAACATACAAATCACCATAATCACAACAATTCAGTAATCTTAAATATTAGGTTTGTATACAACCTCAAAATTATCATTATCATTATTTACAAAAGTCTCACCAAATCCTCTTTGCAACCATTTCATACCTTGAAACCAAATTAAGGTCCTTTGCTGCTTTCCCCTTCTTAGCACCCTCAGTTGGGTCAGCATTAACCCACCTCTTTTTATCCTCCGGTACTTCGACCATGCCGTAGCCTCCAAGCCTTTTACTCCCGGCGTCCCAGTCATCTGGTTTCCGTTCGTTCCGTTTAATAGCTTCTTCCTGACTAAGCATACCGGCGTAGCGAGAACGAGAGTAATGTAAGAGAACCATGCCTAGAAGTAACTTGACAATCAAAGCCATAAGGAAGACGATGAAGAATACGACGAGCATAGTTAAAAGAGCAATAACATCGTCGGATGTCCAGTGAAGCCAATAATCCAATCCTGTAGAAACATTGGTTTCATCAAAAGGGTCACCATGGACACTCCGACCAAGAGAATCTCTAATGAGTGCATCAAACTTATTAAAAGCTTCAATTATGGCGGGCGAGGGTGTTGCCGAGGGCTGTGTCAAGGCAGTTTGTGTTGATGTAGCGGGAATAGGAGGCGCCAAGTGAGTAGATAAAAGCATGTGATACGTCTGAATTGAGGCGCGGATGAAGAGACATGAGAGCGGGATAGTTGCAAGACCGACTCGACGTGTTAAAGACGGCGTGACAAAGGCCTATTACTGTTAGTTTTGAATATAATCTCGGGATGCACATGTATACTTACATCGGTATAATAATCCTTACATAGGATATCCAAGATTCGTCCATAAAATCCAGGTTTAATGCTGTTAAACCTCCCAATATAAGAATGTTTGATGGCGTCAACCAAAACTTCACTTGCAATGACAATGACAAAGGGTGTCATCACCTCACCACTGAGTAACCAATCTGGTAAAACCGTAAAGGCATGAGGTAAGATACTCTTACTATGAATTGGCATAGAATCTCCCCCTTTGCCGCCCAATGGAACACTAAGCCCACCCATTTCGACAACATTGCGGAGACCAATGACGCCTAACATAACCAGAAGTTGAAAGCGTTCCACAATATCGGCACAAGTCAACTGGAAAAGGTTATCCTTTTCGAAGCGTTTAAACACGGTACTCTTCACCTCAACAAACTGGTTACTCATGAGTAAAGTTAATAAAGCATTCGAATAACTGTTAACTGCCACATTCAGTGTAATCGTGTGGAAGTACAATGTTGCAGCATGTGCCACAGTATACGCCAATGCTAAAGCGAACATCCCCATTGGCATTAGAACCTTGGAGCGCCCCGCCGAATTTCTCGATAGTGTCTCGCTCGAAAATAAACACTCATAGATATCCTGTCCCACGGCACTCAGCAGTTTATCGCCCACTTCTAGGATGTTAAAAATCACATATAACTTGATATCACTCTGTCCTCGAATAAAGTGATACATGCGACTACCGTCCATTTTCATCATAGCAATACAGCTACAGAGGATTACTGCGCCCTGGAGGAGATCGGCCTTATGAAAGGTGGATAGCGTGGATGGAACGGACTTTGTCCTACGGTGACGACTGTACCCGGTAGGCCGAGTGCCCCGTTTAAGGTGAGAGATGCGCCGGAGAAGGTTAGAATGCTGATTTGCCATGGCAAAGGGAACATCGACTGCAGAAGCCCCCGTCCCACGACGGGAACGTGGGGGGATCGAAGCAGTTCTTTCTTTCCCGTGAGTGTCCTTGGGCTTCTCAACTCGGGGACGCCATGCTCGTTTCCAAAGACGTCCCATACCATACCAGACAAAGCCCACAATCCATCTAACTTCTTTCGCCGCAACATAGCCCCACCACTTAACTAGGAGCCAAGCCGCAGCAACGAAGCGCATAGGAAGGATAGTGTACGTATACAGCCACGCATCTAAACAGGCCAATACACCGAAAACCATAGTCAACTCTACGTAAAAAGGCAACAAGAGCATGTGCTTTAATCTCTCAAACTTCACCACCATACTCTCATAAGGCTCATCCTGTTCGAAAGGCCGGTAAATGTATCCTGGAGGTGGTCTGGACGCAGCAAGTTCTAATTCCAGATGTGTCGGGAACGACATGGGCGGAAGTGGCAGCGAGGCTTCCATACCGTGGTCTTTAGATGGCGACATGGAGTGCCGGTGCACATCAGGGATGACAAACGGGGTGGGGTTGACCATGGCACTTCGTGGTTTATTAGGGAATGTCAAGATTTCCGAGTCGTGGATGGAGAGAGATGGCAGGTGAAGAGGTGGAATTTTGTATCTCTCCTTGGCACTCCCTTCACGGGCGTGAGATGAAATAGACGAATTCCTCCGGGATGGCGAAGGAGAGCGGTGCCGGCGGTTCGTTGGTGGTGAACTCATATTGCGGAATTTACTCCGGGGGTTATCGAACCGAGAGCGGAATGGGTACCGGTCAAACTGGGAAGCATAACTTTCTCGCTGTTCGACAGCGGACTCTATGGTTTTGGAAAGCGGGGTTTGAGGAGCGAGTATGGTTTCCCTTAACATGTCTATGTCCAGGCTTGGTGGTTGTCCTTGTTCGAGCTTTCTGTGAGACCTGTTCATGTCGAGACCATTGGGAATCGGTGTGATGGACTCTCCAACCTCTGGGAGCTCATCCGTCTCTCTTAGTAACATGTCTGTTGAAACGGGTGCCGTTATAGGGACGGAAACAGAAATTGGTGGTGAAGGGAGACCGGGCTCAGCACAGGAGAGGGCTCGTTGACGCATGTTCGCGAGGCTACTTCGAGAGCTGACATTTCGTGAGACACTGGGTATCGGGTCGTAAGATTCTTGGGAAGTGGGAGGATCATTGTCACTATCGAGTGGTATGTCGCCATCTTCGTTCTCAATGTCGGAGTCGGGGTTTATCGGTGACGTCGGTGGTTGTACTTCAATTGAGGGCTGATCTTCAGAGTCTGGCGGTGTGGTTGCATTCATCGTGAAGTCTCTATCCATCAATGTGTGTATGGACATGAGAGGTAGGTCGCTAAATCACGAAATAGCGCGCATCAAAAAAGGAAGCGGGTTATCGCACCCGTAAAAGGTGTTGTTCATGGAGGCTTAAAAGACAAGCCGGCCATTTTTACGTCAGTGGCGACGTAAATGCGATGGACGTCATTGCCGAAATGTTGAACAAGGATCTGAATGCGACGTAACCCTGTTCCTATAACCCTAGTATATATCAGGGTGGGGTTTATTGGTGTAGGTGGTGATATTAACTAAGAATGTCGCGATTACACAATGTTGCTTGAATTCTCTGTGAACAAAAAACAACAGTATGGCGTCACTTGAGCCTTCTACCTGCTGCCTTGAGGGTACTAAGCATACGTAGGTACCACATTTCACATATATACGAACATTGTAACTAAAAGTATGCAGCGGCTCTACGACCGGAACAACGGTGACCTTCAAGGACAATTGGACTGGTTATCTTGCCACAGCACCTTCCAGTGCTGCTAAAGCCAACACTGCTATTGTATACTTCCCTGACGTTTTTGGAATCTGGTCTAACTCCCGTCTTCTTGCCGACCAATATGCCTCTCGTGGATACACCTGTCTTCTCGTGGATCTCTTAAATGGCGACCAAGTTCGTGAGGGGACTGATACATCCACGTTTGATTTCCCTAGTTGGACTGCTAAGGGAAGTACTGGAGATAACCCACATAGTCCTGAATATGTGAAGCCGATTGCGGATGCAGCAATTGCGTGGTTGAAAGAGAAAGGATATACAAGAATTGGTGCGGTAGGATATTGCTTTGGAGCCAAGGTATGTATGATAACTTGTCAACTATAGTCAAAACTAACATGCCTCAGTATGTTGTTCTTGGATATCCTAATATCGACGTCGGCTACGTTGCCCACCCATCCCGTATAACTTTAGACGAACTATCTGCGATCACAGGTCCTTTGTCTATTTGTGCTGCAGAGACAGATCGCGTTTTCCCTGTGGAGTTAAGATATAAGAGTGAAGAAGTCCTTAAGCAAGTCGGTCATCCATATCAGATTAACTTATATTCGGGAGTGGTTCATGGGTTTGCTGTACGGGGCGATCTGTCGAAGAAGCATATTAAGTTTGCCAGGGAACAGGCTTTCGAGCAAGCTATTGCTTGGTTCAATTGTTGGTTGTAAGATTGATGCTGAATGTGGAGAGTCAAATGCCCACGTGGTGTGAGGATACGTGGGATTTTTAGTATATACATGTACAAGACTATAAAGATAAGTCCGTTTTGTTGATATGCTTGTAACTCCGATTTGATCACACGTGGGTGCTAGATAGATACGTGGCCGATGGGAATTGGGCAAAATACAATGCAAGATTCCTAGTCGGACTTGACATTGAAACTGCCAAGTGAATTATGGTCCAATTAACCCCCATACAATCTCCGGTGTCGTCCGCGATAATACGGACGAAAGCTTCTGTCGGAAATCCGACCGATACACCGCTAGTAATCAACTTGTGGTTAGACATGTGTGTCCACATACATCTACTGGTCAGTATCCCTTCTTACAGATTCTATCCAGCCACTTTACAAAACCGGGCGTATCCGTGAAACTCGTCGAAATACTCGTGGTCATTGATATACAGTGACTAATACTTAGTAACTCAACAAGGTTTTCTCCAAATAGGAACCGAAGCTACCCCGCCTATCCTAAATCCTTTATTGAATAGTCTCTCATCTTCGGTCATAACCGTTCGTCACACGCGTAGTCCCGTTTTTGTGCAACAACAATCATCAATCGTCAACTCACGTGACTACTCTGTAAACCAACAACATTAAGGATTTGTGGCAAAAGAAAGCAAATCTAGACGCATATTCACCAAAGCCATCGTCTGATCCCACCCCGGACAAAGCTCAAAAAGGAAACTCCAAGCCTGCGAAATCCCGGTCCCCACTTCAGCTATTATGACTGATTCAGAGGGGACATATTCATCGGGCAAAAGAATCAGAGTCTACTGACAAGTCATATCGGAGTGTCGGGTAGAGTCCGGTCATGATGGTACATGTTCCGCTAGGAAAAGGGAATCTAGACATAAGAGAGTATCGACAAAAGTTTACATGTCACATTGTTAAGTGACACCGGTGTCGGGGTTTCATTTGTTCCTAAGCCCGGTGCTACACACATGTATGTACAGTACATGTAGCCACCACCAAGGCAACCGGACGAAAACCGGGTCTCTTTTATTCCCCAAAACCGACGTCATGCATACAAATGCACATACATTGTAATCCCTTTGGAATTCTTCTCCTTCGGTCTCGGTATTCTATTCGTCCCCACATGTCTTGGCAGGCGGATTTCCAACCGGGGTTAACTTTCCATGTCCGACTGACTTGCCTTTTAAGTAACTAGGTACGAATATCAAAATCCACGCGAAGAGGGAAAGACAAGTTTCGGTATCTTCATAGACTTATAGACAACTTGTACAGAAGATGATCGGTGAGACTCAACCCGAATATGAAGGCTGGAAAGAATGTTCTTTTTAGGAAACCCAGGGTGTCATTTTATGATAGACGATATGTGCACGCCCTTTTCCCTGAACAAATGACTCTCCACATCGGATACTCGGCCTCCTGAATGTACCGTAAGATAGTCGTTAACCGGATTTTACTCTGGTGGGATTTCACCCAACGGTTCATGTCCCTTTTTGGCGTTGGCAATCTTCTGACTCAAGTATAGATAAGCTGAAGCTTTCAGGTACAGATAACAAGACAATCCGTGGCTTCTTCTCTTCAGTTGGTACGGTCTATCTAATACAAGTTTTCCGCCCGTACAAAGCAACAAATTATGCAACACTCCCAGTTTCTTCCGCACCGCATAAACCCCTGTGAATAGAATCCTTCTACAGAGAATCCTGTACACAAAATCCTAATTGCCGCGGAAAGCATGCCGACCGGTGTCATATTTCCGAGTCACATGTTATTCAAAAAAAAGGTTCTTTCTCTACCTTCTTTCTTAAGAAGCTCACCACAACAAATAGTAGTAACCACAGACGTCACATTACTTTCCTTTTTTTTTTTTACCCCGTATTACTCGTAAAATTTGACGTATATACATGCCTTTCTTTTCGACCTTCTTTTCTTCCTTCCTTCCTTCTTTTCGCCATGCCCTTGCCCCTTTCAGGCCAGGATCGACACTAATCTAGTCTTCATAATGTTCGGAGTTCAGTCTGGATTCAAATCGGATAATTGATCCTACTCGCAGTCTTTCCGCTCTGATTTGGCCCTAAACTGGGATGATTTAGCCCGGTTAATAGGCAAACCCATACAATATTGTGTACTTTTTTCTTCTTTTTTCTTTTTACACATGTGAAATATGAACAAATACCTACACATGCAATCCTAAATATCGTCATTATCGGAGAAGACCAAATTCAATTCCGCCCGTCTCAGAAACTGTTTCCTCATTCCTTCCTTTCTCAGCTGTCAGCCGTCAGCAGTCAGCAGTCAGCCTTCATTACGGACATCACCAAAGCACCTGCCGGCCCTGACCTTGTCTTCAAAACTGCTGACCAAGACGAACTAAATCCAAGTCCACCCACAACTTCTGCTCATTCGCTTCTTCTTTTTGCTGGTGCTATTGCTACTACTACTCCCTTGGCATATCTGTCATTCTTGACTCAGACATGTGATTTTGTTTGATTCTTTTGTTCTTTTATATCCCTCATTAAACTTGTTCACTGTCGTTATCGTTTTGTCTATTCACGTATATCTTCATTGTCCTTATCAAAATGGATACTTCTCCATCAACAGCGTCCGCAGATGATAGACCGCCTACTCACACAATGCGCGTTTTCGATACGGGTCCCCGGAAACTCCGCGCCTGTCTTAACTGTGCTCGTTTGAAAATGAAATGCCGGTGGCCCGAGGGTGTCGAGAATCCAGACGCATGTAATCGGTATGCTCCTGTTCGTTTGTTCAACAAACTTGATTTAGACTGACATTGATAAGGTGTGGTCGTATGAGAATACCATGTACAGTGCCTCCCACAATTGCGTAAGTGGCTATGTTAAGAATGTCATGTAGAATCATAGCTAACACAAGTCATAGACGAAAAAAGCGTGGAAAGTCAACGTAAGAAAGACTTATCTTGGTCATCATTTATCTTCAATCTAACTTTTATAGCCGCGTCGCTCAACTGGAACAAAAGATTGACGGTATCGTCAGTCTTTTAACCGCCAGTCAACAGCAACTTCAACAGCAATCTCCACCTTCATCTGCTTCCGCAAATTCTGCAATTCCCGCGCCATCAAGACAAGTTATAGATGCCACCCATCATGCATCTACAAACCCTTTGACATCTTCTTCAAGGACCATGGCCGATCATTCGTCACCTACAGGTTCTTTTACGGTTTCCCTTCCCAAGCCCAGATCTCCAGCTCGAAATGCACTTTCCTCTTTACTTATCGATACGCCACCGAACAAATCACCAGAAGATGTGTCACCACCGCGCCCAGATTTGTCTATTCCGGAAGTTGTTCCTGGCTTTGAAATGACTTTCAAAAGAGCTGACGAGATTTTGGAGTTGTACCGGACACGGTTTTGCGTTACGTTTCCTTTTGTGCAAATCCCACAATCAATGACGAGTCATGCTCTTCATGCCAGTAAACCTCTCTTATTTTGGACGATAATGCATGTTGTTGCTGCACAAACTCCCGCTACTCAGCTTGCTATGAAAGACTGGTTCAACCGGACAATGGCTGAACGTATTGTCGTCAAAGGAGAACGGACTCTGGAGATTGTTCAGGCTATGGTAGTCTATCTAGGCTGGTGCGATCTCACCATGTACATTGAACATCATCTAACTTCTCTACTCCACCTTTCTATTTCGGTTGTTTCCGATCTAAACCTAAACCGAGCTCCTGGCACTGTCGGAGTTGCACCACACACACTTCTTGGTGATGCCTGGTTAGCAAGTCGACGACCTTCATCAACTCGCCAACAACATCATAGCTACGATGAGATGCGAGCCACTTTAGGTATCTTCTTTATATGTTCTATGACTTCGACTATTGGCAAACGAAACCACGAATTCCACTTTACAGCATATCTAGACCAATGCATCGACTTTATACGAAGAAGGCCGGACTCAGATATGGATGCACACTTAGTAGCCATGGTCAGAATTCAGAAGATGGCTGAACGGATATATACCATTTTGCCGAACCCCGAGGTGGATGATTTCTCTGAAATCGAATTTCGCTCGCCAATTGACATTGCGGTTATGAGTATTCACCGAGAATTGGATAGCGTATACAAAAGCTTTGATGAAGTAGTCAAGACAAGCTGTAAGTATATATGTTGTCCCTGTTTATGACCCTGCTAATCTTTTTAGACTCTATCTTGCCCCATTATCACATAATCTGCGCGCGCCTTTACGAACCCGTAATAAGCATGGCGTGTCCGGATATATCTCTAGCCGCTCCGACATCTAATGCGCCCTTCCGTCGAACCGAAATGCTTTGGACATGTCTACAAAAGATAACGGAATTTTTTACCGCCTGGTTCGCCATTCCTGTTGAGGTATACGCTGTCTCACCTTTCAGCTCTACAGCATACATGACATTCTGCATGATCATCGGGATAAAGTTACTCATAGGCGAGAACTTCCCAGATTGGAATTCCTCGTTGGCCCGCGCGCAATTAGATTTTCTCCGTACTGTGGAAAAGGTCTCGGAACGTCTCGAAGAAGCGGATATGGTAGTTCAAAAGCTTGGTCTTCGTCGGGGATTCCTTCCCGATGGAAGTCCCGCAGTGAACAAGCATACATTCAAATTCAAATGGTTGTGTCGTTGGTATGCTGCCAAGTCACAGGGTACTAGCCATTTGGAAATGGCAGAGTTGAAGAATGCATTCCACATGGAGTTCGGGTTTGATCAAGACTTTTGGGGAGAAGTCATGGCCAGTGATGGAATTCAAGGATCTACTGGTCAGAAAAAGACGAGATAAATGTATTGGTGGTGGGGGAATAATATGTAACGGCCGAGATATGAGTTATGATAAGTTTGATATATAGAATAATACGATGTTTACTTTAACCCTAACCCTATTCATGACCAGGACTCGGATGATCCCAATTCCGTTATATAATCTGGAACCTTAGTGTATTTCTGCATGAATCTGTCGTCCAAAGGCTTGAACTATAATCATTACTTTGATAGGAACCGAAGATTGAATGTAGATGAGAATACTCCGAGATATGCGGTGGACGATTCATCAAGTTTGAATATACATAGATACATAGATAAGCGTTAATTTTCCCGATTTTTCTCGGTTCTTACATCTTGGCTATCGTCTTACAGTGGTTCTACGGGTAACGTGGGGGGAGAAGGGTAAAGTACCCCAGCACTATGAAGCACGAGATTGTTTCACCACGAGGCTCAAGCGGCGTTGGTGATGAATGAATAGTAACCTTGCGTGGTTTTTTGTTAACGAGACTAAGAATGGGAGTACTATGAACTGATAGTTTTGAAGGTCTTTGGTTTGATCTCTTGTTTGTCAAAGTTAGATTTGAAGCCTGCCGGTTTCTATCATCATGACGTATAACTTTGACTTCGTTTGTATAGAACCCTTGTTTGTATTATATACATTGACTACACAATATACATGTCTAATTACAGCACAGTCCACTTACACAGATTCAATACAAACAAATTCTCCGTTCTCATAATTCATGCATTCAACCAAAAAAACGTGGAAGGCATCTTTTCACGCCGACGGAACATTTCTTAGCATCCGCATGAAACCCACTTGTCTGAAGTCAAATATCGCATTTCATTCCTATGTACATTACCCGGATTCACACCTTTAGTCTATACTTTAAACTATCTATGTAATCATCCCATCACTGACACCCGAAAACTTCACCTAAAACACACTTAACCGTGCCCTCCACGTAACGACTACTGATCATTACCTTCTGTGTCAAAAACTTCATGTCAAATGCCTTACTTCTTCTACTGTCCCATACAAATGTCTGCCTGTCTCGTGCACAATCAGCGCACGGTCACTCCCGAAGCATATTGTACCTGCGCAACGAGAATCGTAGATCACCTATAATCCAATGTAATCCACCCGTCCCGTCCATCTGTCTACCAAGTTTCGTTTCTTCTTCTTAGTTTGTTGTTTGGTCTGACTATGTATGTATGTCATCGTCTTGTCATCTTGACGTCTTCATCGCCAGACATATCTACATGAACGACATGATTGATTCCAACACAGGCTGTTAATCATCTTCCCTTCTTTTCTATCTTCTCTTCTTTTCGTCATAGATTGACTGTTCTTAACAATCTAACCGGATTGCCCACTGCCGGCCCAGAAAGCATCCGTATTCAAATCATATAAACCACATAATCCAAAAATGTCTTCCCTCCCCATCTCTCCGCGTCCGCCGCGTCTCCCAGAAAAGAACTCACCACTTCCATCTCCATCCCCAGCCGACCCAAACGACCGCTCCTTCTACTCCGATCGCGCCTCCACCATTGCCGGTTCTCCCACAGTCGATAGTGCGCCACCACTTCCAACCATGGAACTCTCATTCACCGAGTCTTCTACCCCGTCAGCTGTATTCTTCCGTCCTACAGATCCAATTTTCTCACCTAGAACTTCACGGGAGGTTAGACCTGTTACCCAGGCTAGTGCGATTTCCTCCGCCATGACCGATTACGAGACCGATGAGGATAGAAAGTATCTTGGATCAGCCGGTAGAGACTCGAATATCCCACCACCACCACCGGCAAAGGATGAGGGATATGTTAGTCGGCCACCAACGGGCTCTTCATTACGCAAAGATGAGAGAATCTCCGTGAGAAAACCCGTGTTGAAGTTCGTCAAGATCGGTGGTCTTAGTATCGAGTTATCCCCACAACCAAGTGATGATCCTGAAGATCCTCTTAACTGGTCCCCATGGAAGAAGACCTGCACATTCTACTCTCTTCTCCTATTCGCCACTCTCACCACCGCTTCCAAATCCGCTCTCTTCGCCAGTTCTTCATTTGCCGCTACCAACTTTGAAATCCGATATACCGCCCTCGCTAGTCTCACCGGGACCCCTCTAATTCTCTCCGCGCTTACCGCTCTCATTTCTCTTTCACTCTCTCGCATTCTCGGCAAACGACCCATCTTCCTTGGCTCTGCTGCCCTATTCATTCTCGGTATCCTTCTTTCAATGTCCTCCAATTCCTCTCTTGCTGTCCTTACAACCGGTCGTATCTTCACTGGTCTTGCCACCGGCCCGTTCGATGTGCTTCTCCTTTCAACCATCTACGACCTATTCTATGAACACGAGCGCCGCAAGATGCTTGCCATTTACTTGGGCTCTACAGTCGCTACTCTCTGGTTAAGTCCCTTGATCGGTGCTGCCGGTGTGCAAAACACTTCCCGGTTCACTCTTCCCTTTGAGGTCATCGCCGGTTTCTTCTTCATTGCCGTCCCCTTACTTTTCTTCGCCGTTCACGAAACCAGCTACTCACGTTCCTGGTCTTCCGAGCCCTCTGTTCTCCGTGTCATCCCCGAAGAACCCCCTCGCTCAACTTACAAAGAGTCTATCACATGGTACTTGCAAAACCCTCCTGCCATCATGCCCTTCTACGGTACCGGTGCCGGCTGGGATAACGTGCCCGTTCTAATGCGCGCCCCGCGTGCCCTCGTCGCCCCTACTACCGTGTCAGCTGCACTTATTCTACTTCTCCCCGTTGGCGGTCTTTGGGGTTTCAGTGCCAACCTTTCCTTCATTTTCGCCGATACTCTATCAACCCGCCAAATCGGTCAAATCTACCTTGGTGCTTTCCTTCTCGCTGTTCCAGCCACCATCGCCGCAACTCTCCACCGTACCCTCCAGCGCGGCTCAATCGTTCTTATCTCCGGTCTTGCTACTGTCGGAACTATCCTTTCCTTCATCGCCTTACTCGCCCTTGGTCTCACCCTATCCAAAACCATCGGCACGGCTTCTCTTTCAGACTCTTCCAGTGAACTTATCTTGGAGCACAACGAAACCTCAGCTGGTGTAGCTGTTCTTCTTGCCATTCTCGCAACTGGCACCTCTTTTCTCACTTCCGTAAAAAGCCCCATTGTCTCATTGTCTGCTCAATCATCATCTGCATCTCTTTACGAAGGTCTAACTAATACCGTCGATATGGCGTCCGGTGTGACCATCTGGACCTCCTTCTTCACCGGAATCATCACCATGGGTATGGCCGGTGCCATGCAAACTACTTCTGCCGCTGCTGTCGTGCAGAGCCAAGGTGTCTCTCTCGGCGTTGTTTCTCTTTTCCTCGGCGCCGGAGTTATCGCTGCTTGGTGGTTCAAGGGTGAAGATCTCCGCATGTGGGATTCCAGAGTCATGGCCTTAGTCAACATTTCTGACTTGGCTCGTAGTGGCAGCTTCTTTGAAAAGGATTAGTCGTCTTCCTATGCATCAACGGGTTGTTTCCCTATGCGGTCTAATGTCTATGTCTGTGGAACATGACTGGTGGTATACTGTTTGTTTTCTTTTTTGTTTGTTTACCTGTTTTAGTTACTTCTTCTTGTATTTATTGTATTTTCTAGTTTTGCGTTACATTCATTCAGTTCTTCCCTCCTTCCTATTTAGACTTACATTTCACCCACTCACTTACGAATAAAGTCGTTCACGATAATATCACCAGAAAAGTCCCGTGAAAACTCATTATTTTATTGACACGAAAAAGAAGAATAAACACCCCAACGCCACATGCATAATGAAATAACTGAACAAGAAAGAAAAAAAGACACAACCCCCGTTCGCCCCAACTTCTCATCAAAACATACAGTGTCATCAAACTCGTCGCCAAGTCACGACGTCGACCAAAAGAATAACAGACAAAACTCCAAAAGTCCACCCAGGAGACTGTTTTCTCCCCCCATTCTGATTAAAACTCGTCATTATCAACTTCAGCCTCAGCCTCCGTTTCCGTCGCAAGCTCTTCCGTTGCGTCTAATCTTCCCTCTTCTCCGATGGAATCGGGTGCCTCCCGTCCGTTGATGACGTGTCGTCTGCCCAGCTCGCTGACTGGGACACCATCGCGAACAGCTCCAAAGTCGAGTATTTCAAGGTACGTAACATTTTCTCGTTGGACCGCTGCGACACAACGACGGTTGTCAAACTTGACTTGCCACACTGCTGAAAGCTGAACAAGCAAGTCACGTTTGCATACGCCGTTACTAATGTCCCACATCTTGACTGCCTTTTCAGATCCACTAATGACCTTGCGGGCATCATGTTGAAAGCATGTAATAGCACCAGTATGGGCAGCTAACACCGTCCGACAAGCGCCATCTTCTGGATCCCAAATCCGAAGCGTGCTGTCGGCCGCCGCAGAAACTAATCGACCTTCTCTAAGATCTAACAGCCCTACAAGATGTGAATGACCTTCAAGTGTAAAGATACACTCCCCAGTCTCCAAGTTCCATACCTTGACCATGCTGTCCATACTTCCAGAAATACAGCGGTTCCGTTCCGTATCAAGAACAACACTATATACTTTCTGCGTGTGGCCCATCAATACAAAACGACACTCGCCCGTGCTAATCTTCCATACACGGATCGAACTGTCGTATGAACCAGATACCAACGTATCACCATGAGCGGCTATCGCACGCACGCTATGGCTGTGCCCAGTGAGGGCCCGGACAAACCAGGGACATCTAGTATTGGGGTCTGCCGGGGCCTCACCATTCAACCAAGGCTTTTCTACATTCATCGGTAGCTTCCATACTCTGAGGTTATAATCACGAGAGCCCGTAATGATTAGCGGCTTCTTAGGCATCATTATTGGCTTGTTTTGCGCATCATAGTCTACAACAGACGGCATAAGAATCTGCAGGCAACGGACCGTACTAGTATGTCCAAGAAACACATGCGTACATATGCCTTTCGCAATATTCCAAACACGAACTGATCTGTCTGTAGAGCCAGAGACAAGGGTGTTACCCTCGTATTGAAGTGCCCATACACCACCTTCATGGCCCTTGAGCCGGCGACGAAGTAGTCCAGTAGAGGTCTCATACACGTGAATCTCAGTATCATCGCTTCCAGTGATAATTTTGTCGTCGTCAAACTGAAGACACGTGATGACATGCTGAGGGTGTGCCTGGAACGCAATGTGCTTCGGCTTCACCTGTCCGTTCATCCAGCTTTCACGAATCAGGTGGTGCCGACGATACAGAGACTTAAATAAGTGGAGGTTGCGAAGACTATCAAGTCCTTCCCGGACATCAGGAATAGCTTTGGCAGCCTCGTTAGCCGCAGAAAGTGTACCCTGCCGGCGAAGCAAAAACGGGCCCTCGCCTTTAGTAGTCTTGCGGTAGAAGTCCACAATACGTGGTCGTTGTTCGTCCTCTGCTGTGGCATATTCGTGAATACGCTTACGTTTAGAGTAACCGGTGCGTGATGATGACTCTCCAAATTGAGAGTATTGGCTAGGGATAGTGAGAAAGCTATCGGCCGATTGTGGTGGTATTGGGTCCTCGACCGGTCTGATGTCACGTTCGGCACTGAGGAAGCTTCCTGGATCTTGCCATCCCCATCCATATTGAATAGCACGCTGCAGCTCTCCAGGTGGCAACTTGAGGCCGTCCTGGTCGAACAAATCCTTCCACCCCGTTTCGTTGCTATCAATCACATGTCTCCACCATTTTGATACTTGGGCTGCACGACAAAGATCAGCCACCGACAAATATGACAGAACGTGGTAAGAAAGCTCAGTTGGGAGTAACTTGATGAAATCGCATTGGAGAGCTGGGTTGACTGTTCTGGCTGCGACACGTAACGTTTTTCTGGAGCATCTTCGAAGCATCTGGTACATCATGTAGGTCTGCGCATCCGGACTCATGTTGTCAAAAGCTCGCAACATCGTTAACGAGTTGGCGTTGCTCTGCAAAGAGAGCAATTCCGCGCCGGGGTAGCCACCGTGTAGTTGTAATTGGGCCAAAATTTCATCCTCCATAGAATTTTGTGGTCCAGATAATTGAAGCTGGTCATTCGGCGGAACCACGGGGCTGTCTGATTCTAATTGAGCAGCCAATGTTGGAGACAATCTAGGACTAGGGAGGCTGGCGTCGACATCAACAGCTATATCAAGACGCATGTTGTGCGTTCTTGGGGAAGAAGCAACAACTACTGACGTGGTTGATACTGGATTCGGAATTTCGGTTTGTGGGCTGGGAATGACATTTGAGTCCAACATGGGCTCGTCATCATCAGCCGTAGTATATTGCGATAACAGGCTCTGCGGACTGTTGCTCATTATACTAGAGTTTAGCAGAGCGCGAGCGATTCTGGCTCTTTGTGGAGCTGTAACAGGTACCGGAATATCTGGGCACTCGACAGAGTCAACGTCACATAATTGACGGCTCAGTGGTGCTCTGGCAGATGAGTATTCGGAGGACACATCTTCAAGTCTCTGTGTTATAAGGAAAGCGTTAGATTTGTAATCAAAGCTGACTGCGGAGGGAGTATCGCGACAACTTACAGCATCGGGATGTTTGGCCAGGATGTTAGCCACGACCTGTTTGATCTCTTGTGGGAGTAGTTGATCTGCCAGAGGATACTCCTTAGAGTCCAGCTGTTTCAACTCCAGTCCGTCCATGTTGTCGATGTGTAAAGTTGTAGCCGGAGTGTAGAGAACGAGTTGAAACCCACTCTATGGAGGGTTCGAGCCCAAATGATCGACTAGATCGCAGTCGAAAAGCTGTCGATCGGTTGACAGCGGGAAGTTGAAACAAAGCAGTCGGTAGTAAACGTTCGAGGTGAAGGATCAAACTTGTCCTTGGAAAAAGAGACTCGAGTAATAGAAGAGTAGGAAAAAAGAAGAGAGCGTCTCGGTAGATGGCGGGTAGATTGCGTAGACAAACTTAGTGTCTTGTGCGACAGGGCGGGAATCGCGAAATGACGGCGAGGTCGGCTCGATGGACCGTGCGATATCGTTTTTTCCTATTCTTCTCAGTCAAAACGACGAAACGTGACTGGGGACGGACGTTGAGCGCGTAAACAGCAAGCTGACAAAGTCCCGTGGCATTCAATAATGAGAGATCCTCAAGGGCAGACTCGCAATATAGGAAACACAGGATCGTCTTGGGCTCGGAGGGCGGTCAACGGGTGACTATGGCTGCACGAGATTTGCCAGTAACGTGATAGATGCAACTGGACGGATAAATGGGGTCGGCGGATGCAGTCTAAGCGCCTTCAAACTGATAATGAGGGGACGCCGCTGTTTCCAGCAGTCAGTATAGTTCAATATAGCGATCAATAAACAAATGTCGCCAGTATTTTTTGAAGACGAGGTTATAGGGACAGAAATACGACGGACACAACAGCGACGAAGAAAAAACGAAACCAGCACGATTGATTGGATGGCAATCTGATGCTGTTGATCCAGGATGAAAATAGGGACAAATTGACGGTTAAACGCTGAAAAGGTATAAAAAACGTCTTAAAATCAGAACAATGCAAAGGACCTAGCGGGGAAAATGAACGGGCCATAAGCCATCTTTTGTAGCCTTTTGTAACATCTTATAGTGGTAGTCAGGGCCTACAGTACAACGTCATCCAGTCAGTTATAGGCTACGTCCGCCAGGATTTCTACGCCAGTCATGCCCAATAAATGCAGCGACAGGGGTCTTCGGGCTCGGCGCCAAACTATGGACGCTGACATCGGTTCGTCGGTTTGTTAGTGCACACAACTTTATAAGGGTTAATTCCGTCAAGGGTTCAAATAACGAAATGTTCAACATGATGCATTGTGTGATGTAATGGTCTATCTTGTGCCTCTATCCAGCTGACTTTGTAGCCCCTTAGTTCCCACTTCCATAGCGGCCTCCAGACGTTCTTTTTACTGTCTTAGAAATTCCTTACTCCGCTCTAGCTCCCGTTACTGTTTCGCCTTAGTCTCCTCGGCCCTGCGTGCATTAGCTTCCAACGCAGCTTCCCGCTTCTGTCTAGCCTCCTTCTTCCGACTCTCTTCCGGCGTCTCATCTGCATCTTCGCCTGTTGATGGTGGTATAGGGAGACTTTGAATTACTGCACCGAGCAGTGGGTCGCGGATAGATGCGGGGACTGCAGCAAAGCGGACGTCACCGCGGATCATGGGGGGTAACTGAGACACATTGCTGTGATTGTTGAGCACTGTCAATGGCAGTGTCTTGAGGAAGGCCGCTAGGTCTGACTTTAGTTGGGAGGATGGAAGTTTTAGACGGGCAACGTATTCACGATACATCTTTTCTCGCTCTTTGTCTGAGAGTCCCCGATCACCCATAATTGGTTCTTTTCGGAACTTCCGTTTGAACTCGGGCCAGAATAGTTTAGTGGATGCTTTTTCGGAAAGTAAGGCAACATATGCAAGTTTGGGATCTGCTTTTTCTTCAGTCGCCCTGCGCGCTTTGTTGAACGCGATTTGCTCTTTTGACCATGTATCCCAACACTCTTTGCGTTCTCTGGTTGTTGCTAGTGCCAAATAACGTGAGTCTTCGACTAGCTGTGTATTAGATATCACAGTTTCCCAAGGCGAGTATGGGCTGATGCGGAAATCTGTGAGGAGGTCTTTGAACAAGGCCTGGGCATCATCGAGTGTGAGTATCTCATCGTCCTCTGCATCTTCTCCTGCGTCGTCTTCACCCTCATAACCGCCTTGCATAGCTGCAAGTTGGGCCATGAAGTCTTCCTCGGTAAACTCGACTGGTCCGTCATTGGTCTCTTCCTCGTCTACTCTTTGTCTTTTGTGCGAGTGTTCACCGCCTTCCTCACCCTCATCATCTGTAACCTCTACCTCCTCATACTCGTCATTTTGCTGAGTCTCAGGTTCAGGTTCGGGGTCAATGATACCTGCTTTCCTTCTAGCCTCCCTTCTATCCAACTCCGCAATCGCCTCCTTCAATTTATCGGGAATACGCCAGAAACTAGTATCCTTGACTGCATTGTACACGAATCGCCGACCATACTTGGTGCTCACTAGGAACCACCCTTCATGTCCGGGAATAACAACTCGTGATCGTGGTTTATCAATCGGTTGTGGTTTTGGCCTAGGTTTGTCGTTACCTTGGTCGTTTCGTTGGGGCTTTGTCGGGAAATGGTTTGGATTGACTTTAGCCATGAAGGCGTTGGCAGCCGCTGGGGTCGCGATGGTCGGGTACTGAATGGCCGGAACAGCAGGCTGAATTGGTTGGATAGGTTGCTGAGGTTGCGCGACCGGCCGCTTGTATGTTGATACCTTCGTCGCGGCATTGTAGTAATAGGTGTGTCCGGTAGGCGCCTTGTGTTCGGTCCAGCCGGGCTCGAGAGGGCCATTAGCCGCGGCCGCAGCAGCCGAGGGTTTGTATGTTGACTTCAACATCTGTAGTGGGTTGACAAGCAGTCACACGTATAAATGAAGCGAATTGTAAAGATGTAATGCAAGATGTTCAACACTTACTAACCGAATTCTGACCGTGACATTAAAATTGCCTGTTATGAAGCTTACATAAGCAAACAGGATCATACATTACAGTATGCGCCCAACTCCATGCACTGTCTGTGTTTGTGTCGCCTCGGATCCATTGAATTAGCAACGTCACTGGCACGTTTAACTAGGCAGTGCATACTTGTTGTCTCTTGAGATGTTGTTGGAGGGCCGGTGTTTTCCATCATCGACCAACTCGACATCAGAACAAAGCTGAAAGAACGTATTTTCCGTTTTTATCGTGATCCTTTGAAATAGCCATGACGTTCCTCACCGGTACTGGTGGCTTTGCCACCGTCCTATCCAGATTTCTAGCCGTGCGTGGTATCACAATCCCTTTGAGGGTGTAGTGCGTGATATGCTGACATGAAATAGAGATCTCATGCATCTGAATATCTTGGAATTGGTGCATTATTAGGGTTGTATCTTGGTGTATGTAACAGTATATCTTGCGAGGTCAACTTTGGCTAATTTGTGTAGGTTGTCGTTCATATGCAACCATGGCATCGAATGTTTTACATCAACAACTTGGACATTTCTTTCCCATTTTCTGAAGCTGAACATGTTTCTGTGTGTAAGTGCGGCAGTCACCACACGTTAAATCTCCCCTAACCATGTGTAGACATGAACTTTGCGTATGCCCTTTACATCCCTTTAGCCGTCCTTGTGTTTGGTAACCTTTTGGCTCGTTCTACTCCTCATAAGCACGAAGCCACATACCTTTCCTTTGTCATATCAATCATGGTGAACGTCGTGATCACTGATATCATCAAGAACTTTGTCGGTCGGCCCCGTCCAGATATGCTCTCTCGGTGTGTTCCTGCCGCTGATACCCCGATCAATACTCTTGTAAGCTTTGAGGTTTGCACCAGCCCACCAGGCCATAAGCTTACTGATGGCTTCCGTTCGTTTCCATCCGGCCACTCATCCTTTGCTTTTTCGGGGTTGGGATACTTGTCTCTTTGGATCTCGGGCCAACTTAAGATTTTTACCATGCGCGGGCGTAGAAATCTTTGGAAAGCGCTCATCTGTATGGTACCTTTGATGGGTGCCCTTATAATCGCAATAACTCGTTGTGAGGATTATAGACACGATGTATGGGATGTGTCTGTTGGTTCTATTTTGGGATTGACCGTGGCATACTGGAGTTACCATAGACATTTCCCCTCTCTCCATGAGAGTGAGTGCGATGAACCTTACCCACGTGAGACAGTCTTGATGAGCCAGGCTGGATTCCGGAGAGTGCCCGACGAAGAGGCACAGCTTGCCGAAGACGTAAGATTAAGTATTTTAGATCCTATAGAGAGACACCACTGACAGTTTTAAAGCAATGAACATATCTTCTTTCACTCCTTATTCCCCAGATTCATCTGGCCCTATAGGTCTCGTTAATACGCACAAACCGTGTACACACTGTTCAATATATCAATTTGGCTGGTATTTCGTAATCATTACTATCCCGATTCTGGTGAAACATTACTATGCATGAGGTTCCTCCCCTATTCTTGTCCAAGCACCGTTTAAGATTCCTCTGCAGTCTCTTCCTTGGCCAAGCCGTTCTCCTTAAGTAACGCGTTGATCTCGTCGGCACTCCAGAGCTTGTGGTATATCTTGCCATCCTCGGTCTGTCCCACGGTAGCAAATTCGACTGTACGCGGGGTATGGTTAATATGCTTCTCATCAAAAGACACGATTTGAATCCACACTCACTTTTCTCACTGCTCAACTTAGTCGAGTCCATCGTCTTGCTGAGCACCTTGACTGCAACAGCACAAGCTTCCTTTAATGTGCAATCCTCCTTGTAGTCCTGTTTCAGCAGACTCTGGGCACTGGCGTGGTTGGCACCAGCACTGGTGGCCTTCCAGCCACCGTAGTTTCCGGATGGGTTGCTGTGGTACAGTTGGAACTGGCGCTTAGGATCCCAGCCAGCGTAGATGAAAGAGACACCGAAAGGACGGAGACCACCGTGTTGAGTGTAACCTTGCTTGAGATCGCAGAGGCGGCGAACAAGCTGCTCGCAGGGGATGTCTTCATTGTAGGTGAGGAGATATCTTTGGGCAGCCTGGCGGGCGTAGGTGATGAGAATATTGGCATCAGCGGTCATGCCAGCCACGGCGCAGATCATGTTGCTAAAGAGGAGAGAAAGAAATAGTCAGCATCTGACCGGTGTACTTAAACTAGGTTTCATACTCATTGAGAATGTAGAGCTTCTCGGCGGAAGTATCCTGCTCCAACAGACGAGATGTGACCTTGCGTTCGGCAGCCAGGACAATACCGTCCTTGGCGAGAATACCAATGGCAGTACCAGCGTGGGAGATGGCCTCAAGGGCGTACTCAACCTGGTACAGACGACCTTCAGGAGAGAAGATGGTGGTCTAGAGTGTAGGAAGATGATATCAGCGTACGTTCGGGCACATAAGCAATGGAAAGTGTCCTGGGTTAGATCGCAAGCGGTAACTAATGTGTTGGTAGTGATGGCATACCCGGGAGTCGTAACGTCTGGCCATTGTGATTGATTTTAATGGTGTATCAATTAGTTATAAAAGGAAGGTGGCGATGGGTTCAGATTAAACACTAGGAGACAGAATCGGGATCGGTGTTTCACTAATGACGTTGGCAATGGTAAGACAGTAGGCCAACACGAGAGCTCTAAGCGGGTACAGTTAACAATCACGATGGGTATGAGCTTCTGTCGTTATAGCTTCACCTAGTGGGGACGTAGCTACAGAGCCGGTGTTACAGGCCTGTAAACGCAGGGCTCTCCAGGCAAGCCATTGCGCCGCGTCAAGTTGTAGTTTGGGTTGGTCAGCCGATAATTACCCGCATTGGGGACCCCGCCATACAGGGATTCAAGTTATCGATAAGATAAGAGCTTGTCCCGATAGCGAAATGTTGGCAGACTAGGATTCAGCTATAATGTGAACCAACTTTAAGCGTGCACGCCAATGGAGCCTTAATACACGCCACGAACCCCAGCTAAAACCGCGCCCACGTCGTCCCATTCCGGCCAAAGGGAATTTGGAGTTTGTTTAATGAATTAGACCAGCCAACTATTACAGCAGCCTTGACAAATTAGCAGCAAGCCAGCGCAGCCTCGTTGCGTGAATGAGCCTAGCAGTCACAGCACACGACCATTTCCAAGACTTCAGCTCGTGCCTTGATTTGGACACTACAGATAATGAGTTTGTCATCAATGAACTATTGACAAACGAGCGAATTTCCACTTGTTAGATCGATTTCAATTGGGGATTAGCGGCCGAGGAAACATCGTCATACACCATTATAAACAATCGCATAGTCCGCATTGGGTTATTTATTAAGGGTTTTGCTTCATGCACTTGGCTTGACTTCTTATTTTACAGACGGCATTGCGACTTGTGAATTTTATTCGCCCTGTCTCTGGATTTTTACGACATTTTGGAGCGCACAGCAAAGTTGTTTTAGGGCCTGAACCAACGGAACACGCCCTGCTAGCAAGCTAGTACAGTATCACCAGCCTCCAGAAAAAAAAACACGACGCCTACACGGCGCGCTGATATTCACTTGATCGCAGAAAATTATATTTTATTCACATGTCGGGTAAGTTTCTAACCTTAACATTAGTCATAATCAGATAAACTGACTCTATATCTAGAAACTGAACCACGGCGTTCTGTTCGCGCCACTAAGGGCCAACATAAGGCGTTCGATCAGCTCGAACCCGTGGCAGAACCTAAGAAGCGTCAAGGGAAGCGCACCATCACCAAGAAAAAAGAGGAGTCGGAAGAGCCCGAAGAAGTTATTCGATGTGTGTGTGGTGCCACGGAACAATCAGATGATGAGTCGGAGCCGTGGATTGCCTGCGATAAATGTGGCGTCTGGCAGCACAATGTTTGCATGGGGATGAGCGTCTTTACTGAAGATTTGCCTAAGAACTACTATTGCGAAGAGTGTGTGCCAGATGACCACGTCGAGTTACTGGATGCGCTGAAGGCCGGGAATCTCTTGTGGCAAGAGCGCCGTCGGATACACGACGAGGAAGCGGCCGAAAAAAAGAAACGCAAGACGAAGCGAGGACGGGGACGGAAAACCGAACCAAAGGCCAAAGAGCAAGAAAAAGAGCCAGAGGAGAAGAAGACTCGCACTCAGACACCCGAGACTAAGGCCGAGTCAAAACAAGAGAGCGTACGGAAAGAGTCTGCAACCAAGGCTTCACAGACTTCCAAGCGAAAAGCTCGCAACGAGTCACCAGCTGCCGAACGCGTGCGTATCTGATCAAACCTACAGTAATAGTTTTCTCTTCTAACACCCATCATGTTTATAGGCAGCAGCATCCAAAGTTCGCAAGGTATCACATGCCCCCACCGATTCCCGGCAAGCACTGCCAAAGTATGTGCCACCGGCCGACCTAGCTCCTAAGGCGAGCGCATTACCCGAGTCGAGACAAAGCACTGTCAAGCTTCTCATGAAATCGCTTTCCTATATTATCAACTCTATTATGCGTAGAGGAGGTATTGAATTAAAGCCCGGAGCTACAGTTGAATCAACATCGGAAAGATTGGGTTTGGAGATTGAGCGCGCAGTCTACGATAGTCATGCTAGTCCCAAAGAGTATGCGCAGCAGTGCCGCACCCTGTCATTTAACCTCAAGTCCAACGAGGATCTCATTTTGCGCATCTTCCACGGCGTCCTATTCCCCAATATGTTGGCAACTATGACGACGGACGAACTCGCCTCGCGCGAACTCCAGCGCGAAAACGCTCAGATGAAAGCCCGTGCTGATAAACAGGCGACTCTATCGGAGGATGTCCGGCCACAAAAGACCAGTCGCAGTAATAACACGGTGCCGGACTCATACCTTGAAGCCGAAGAGGATGTGCCTACCGCTGGAGGTACAACATTTAGCCCTAAGAAGACTGAATTGCCCGTGGTAATTAAAAGAGAACACGCCAGTCAGTCGCCTACTTCTACTCGCCCCTCTTTGGGTCCCTCACCCGACGACTATCCGACCGACTCTGCTACCGTATGGTCCGGCCCTCTCACCATGAACAACACGGCTAATATCCGTGTTCGTGCAACATTTGCTGGTGGTTGTAACCTACAGGCAACGCAGGGCCTTCCTTGGGACCAACTCTTCCCCGCCAGCCTCGAAATTGCTGGCCGTATCGACCAGCAAAAAGCCATTGAGTATCTTTGTGGCCTTCGTTATAATGACTTCACTGATATAGTCGTGACGTCTGTAACCCCTGCTGCTGAGCGTTACACTGGGCAGTTTAACGCCGCGTTGCAATACTTTGTCAGCAAGGGACGCTACGGTGTCGTCAGTGACAAGGGCGATCCGAATGTCCGTGATACCTATCTTGTCCCAGTGATTCCTGGACAGGATTTCCCCGAATTTATGCTCAACTTCCAAGATAACCGGATATCTAGCGAGCGTACCGAGCCCATGTTGCTTGTCGTCTTTGTTTACCGCGACGAATCACGGGCTCGTATTCCTACGGCAAACGAGACCCCCGTCTCTCCTAGCCCCCGTCGTTCTGCTTCTGGTCACACTTCCCCTACTCCGGGTTCCCGTATAACCACATTGCCTATCCAGCCTGCGCCCACTGAACACGATCGGCGTATGAAGCAGGCTGAGGGTGAGCGTCTTGCACATGAGATTGTTGGAATTTATCTTGACGCTCCTACAATGAAGTTCCTTTTGCCCCAAGCTTGGCAAATGAGTAGAAGGGAATGGGAGGTTGTTCGTGATGTTTTCACAGCCGATGACCGGACACGAAATGACTTGGGACATCTTAGTCATATGTTGGAGATGAGAAGGACACCGCATAACAAGCAGTAGAAGGGGGAATGAAGTTTATGTAATTAGTCAAAGATGTATTTTTCCAGGCAGAATAATATCAATAGTTGTAGATTCTAGTAATCAATCGATGCCATGCAAAAAAAAAAAAAA